>WSFP011417804.1:0-23450 GCA_009831015.1 Picea engelmannii
GGTGGATATTTGTAAGTGATCATACATTATTAATGCAATAAAGGAATATCATTTGCTGGGGTTTTTCTCCTTGTACAGGGTTTCCCCAGGGTATATGTGTTGTTTATGTGAATGCTTACTTATCTACATAGTTATTTCTTTTGGATTATGATTTTGTGTTGTTGAAGTGTATTAAGCTGAAATCAAAGTGTTGAAGAAAATAAAAGAATTAATCTGCATAAGAAATCAAGCTCACAATTTAACAAAAGAAACAGAGGAACCCTCATTATTTACAACCATGACCACTTGGGAATCCTTCAGGGATGCTATTAAGTAACAATACTACCCTGTCGGAAGTTATGACAACTTGTATACCAAATGGACCACATTGCAGCAAGAAAGAGACCAAGCAGTGCCAGAGTTCACAAATATCTTCCATACCTTGCGCACCAAGATGGGTATCAAAGATTCAAAGTGACATATGGTGCTCAAGTATCGCGGTGCTCTACATAGATACATCCAGTATGAAATGGAATTTCTAGACATCTCGTCCTTAGGCACGACCCACCGATATGACGTCAAAATCGAGCAGAAGCTCAAACAAAAGATGCGACAATTTGGGCCTGGGAACCCCTCCCAACATAAGCTAGGAAAGGGCGGCCCCAACCCAAAAAACAAAGGAAAAAACAAAGATGGATAGTATCAGGACAATCAGTCCAAGACAAAAGCAAAGAAGGACACTGAAAAGACAAAGAAAGATACCGGGAAGTGGTGTGACTTCCATAAGAGCCCTTGGCATAACACTGCTGATTGCCGCTCAAAGCAGTCACTGGTGGTCGAAGTGAAAGCCTCTGAATCAAATGTAGGTTCTGACTCTAATTCAGAACCAGAAAGGGGAAGACAAATCATTGATGTAGAACCCAATTCCACCGTTGCTACCACCAAACTCGAGCCTAGTGAACCAGACAAGACAAAAGAAGGAGAGATACTCTTCCATTCACAGATGTGGGTAAAAGTCACCCCACTGCACTTCATCGTTGATAGTGGTAACTAGAAGAACCTAATCTCAATAGAGGTCATCAAACGGTTGGCCCTGCTGACAATTCCACACCCACAACCCTACACCATTGGATGGTTCCACCAAGGAAGCGATCTCCACATCAACCAATAGTTTCGACTGTCATACGACATAAATCCCTTCAAAGATGAGGTATTGTGTGATGTTTCTCCTCTCGAAGTTTGTAATGTTCTTTTGGGACAACCTTATTTATGGAAACATCACGCTGTATATGAGTCTAGGCCTCGTAGTGTTATTATTACTTTGAACAGGAAATTGTACAGGATACCCGAGGCAGTCCCTCCTAGTGATATTTCCTTGATCTCTTCCAAGCAATGCGTGAAGGCCATCTCTTAGACCGATAAATTTGTCTTCTTTGTGATTTTCTCTCAGAGTGAGAAAAAGATCACAACCACATCCAAGGCCTCCACGACCGATCTCTCCACACAGTAGAAGCAAGTGGATAAGGTTATGGAAGAATACTTAGATATCCTCTCCCCTCCTACTGGGGCACCTCTGCACTTCCAGGTCAAGGATCCTATCGATCTGACCTCGGGTGCATCACTACCTAATGGGTTAGTCTACCACTGCTCTTTGTTAGAAAACGAAGAGATCAAGATGCAAATCCAAGAACTGCTCCACAAGGGGCACATCCATCCCAACTCATCGCCTTGTGGGAGCCCAATCATGCTGGTGAAAAATAAAGATAGGACCTTTCGACTTTGCATTGATTACCAGGCCCTGAATAAAATCACAGTCTGAAACCGATACCTGATTCCCCGAATTGACGACCTAGTTGATCAGCTCACGGGGGACAAATACTTTAGTTAGATTGATCTAAAGTTTGGTTACCACCAGGTCCCAATAGAACATACAGATGTATGGAAGACTACCTTCAAGTCAAAAGAAGGTATTTTTGAATGGCTGGTCATTCCTTTTGGTTTGACAAATGCTCCAACAAATTTTATGAGGATGATGGACAATATACTACGACCTTTCACCAATACATTTGTAGTGGTGTATCTTGATGACATCCTCATCTACAACAAGACTTGGGAGGAACACTTGCAACATATTCAGTAGGTTCTTCACACCCTTCGACAACACAAACTATATTCAAACTTGGAAAAATGCTCCTTTGGCATGGACATGGTCCATTACTTAGGCTACATAGTTGATAAATATGGTGTGTATGTGGATCTAGCCAAGATCCAGGTCATTTGTGATTGGCCAACCCCAACCACACTCACTGAACTTCGAAGCTTCTTGGGCCTCACCAATTTCTATCACAGGTTCGTGCTGGGATTCTCTCATATCGCATGGGCTCTCAACCAAGTAACCAGGGGTGGCGGTAAGGAAACATTTGTGTGGGGCTTGTCCCAACAACAAGTCTTCGATGACTTGAAGAAGCGTTTGTGCTCATCCCCGGTAATTTCATTACCAGACCTGCAACATCCCTTTGAGATCAAGACATATGCTTCAGACTATGTTGTGGGCACTGTTCTCACTCAACACGACCACCCCGTGGCATATCATAGTGAGAAACTATCAGATGTTGTCCGTAAGTACCCTACTTACGACAAAGAAATGTACTCCATTGTGCAAGCCTTCCACCAGTGGAGACATTACATTCTTGGGAAGGAGATAGTCATCCACACTGATCACAAGCCACTACAATTCATGCAGACCCAAGGCAAATTGTAGAATGACTACCATCATAAGTGATCGACATACTTACAATAGTTCCACCTCAACATCAAGTATAAAATAAGAAGTACCAATTGAGTTGCTAACTGCCTCAACCAACCTCCAGTCGCGAAACTCACAACAATGCTAGACTCTTACAGTCACGAGACCTCTGGATGGCCCCACCTCTATGAGACAGAACCTGACTTCTCCACCACCTACCAAATGTTGGATGCCAACTTAGTGGTCGCTAATTTCCATCTTCAGGATGGGATGTTGTTCGGTCTGGGCCATCTCTACGTTCCATCAAGCGAGCGTGCAAAGATGATTTGGGAAGCTCACTACAGTCGGGTGGCAAGACACTTTGGCATAAAAAATATAGTGGCAGTGCTGCATAAACATTTCTACAAGTCGAAACTTCGACAAGATGTTGACAAGTATATCAGGTCCCTCACCGCCTGGGCTATTTCCAAACTGACCACTAAGAAACAAAGCCTGTACACCCCTCTTCCTACTCCTAACAGGCCGTGGGAATCCATCTCAATGGACTACATGTCGGGCCTCTCGTCCACCAAGAGGGGAAATGACTGTGTTTTTGTGGTTGATCGCTCATTCAAGATGGCGATTCTAGCCACCTGCAAGAAGAACATCACAGTAGAAGCCACTGTCAAGCTCTTATTTGAATGAGTATGGGTACATTTTTGGATCCCACAAACCATTATCTCAGACCGTGATAGTCATTTCCTCATCTCATTCTAGTCGAGCCTCTGGTCACTACTGGATACCAAGCTCACTAAATCCACTGCCTTCCACCCCCAAATAGATGGCTAAACTAAGGTCTTCAATCGGATGGTCATACATATCATTCACATGTACAATTCAAAACACCCTTGCACATGGGATGAGAGTCTTCCCTATGTCCATCATAGCTACAACCATGCCCTGCATACCTCAACTGGCCACAACCCTTTTTAGGTGGGGTTGGGATTCCAACCATTGGGCCCCATGGATGTTGCACTACCCCTAGCGACCACCTCGACCGACTCGTCCCCTGCTCTACCGGAAGCTGACAAAGCCATCCGGTTCATTGAGAAGATCCAACACATCCGCCAATAGGTTCAGGATATTCTACAAAATTCTAATGCCAAGTACAAAAAACCCATGATCAACATCGGGTGCCACATAAGTTTTAGGTGGGCGACAAAGTTTGGTTGCATTTGTAGAAAGAATGCCTTACAGGGCCCCATTAGAAGCTTCACCCACTCCATTATGGGACATACAACATCACCAAGGTTTTGGGTGATAATGATTTTGAGCTCAACATTCCCCCCTTCCCTGGTCTGCATCTAGTCTTCAACGTGGCTCTCCTTCAGCCATATTTTCCACCATTATTGGACACCTCAAAGATAACAGAGAAATTGACACCAACAGAGCTCAACCCTAACTCAATGCAACATGAATCCAGTGATTATATTGTTGACACATAGATCAAGGGCACTCAACAACAAATAATCCATCTTTATTGAGTCGTCAAAGCAGGGCAACTCCTGTACCAAGGCAAGTGGCTCACCTGGGGCCAAATTCAACAAAAATTTCCTCATCTGATGGGGGAACTCAATGAAATGGATACCATTGCTTCCTAATGAGGGAGGATTGATCTAGGTGGATATCGGTGGCCACCCACCTATTTCACTAGCTTGAAAAACAATTTTCCACATTGGCATTTTTTCGGGTTCCAAACTTCCGGGGCCGATTTGAGGCCCTAAATGACATTTTTTGGGATTTGGGGACCAGATAATTTTTGAAGGCACTTACCTGGGCCAGTCAATTTTTTTTCTTCTCGGTTAGACCTTTCCAACTGGCTATCGTGCGCTGAAAAGGAAGATCGTATGCAAAAGTTACGACCCCGGGAAGTTGATGTACTAACTTACCCAAACGGGGCCCACATGACTTTTGGTGCTTCATCTCCTAGGGTTAGGTTTTTGGATGTCTAGGGTTTTTGACATTCTTGTTTATTGTAAAATTCCTTCAGAGCCTCATTGTAACCATCTTCTTACGAATGAGCACAACCGTCACATCTCTTCTCAAAGATAAGACGCCACCATTCCAACAAGCTTGTTTTCCGCTACATTTTACAGTTTCATCTTATTTCCTTATTGAATAGAAAACAAGTTTTACTGTATCTCTGTTATTTTGTGTTAAGCATCTTTTAATAATCTGTATTCATTTCGTTCTTCTCATAAAATCCGTATCACCCAAGAGTTGTCCAATGATTTAACAATTGATTTTTGTGCATTTGTTTGTAGTTTGTTTGTAAAATAAGCATAGATATGAGTTTATTTTTATTTTTTGTATTTTTTTATTATAGTAATAATTAAATATTTGATTTAAAACAATACATAATGGAACATTCCATACTTATTCTCAAATATTTTTGTGATTACTAGGGTTTGATTTTTTTTAGCATGAACAAACGATTTAAATTAGTTGTTTGATTTTGTTTTCTATTATTAATAATATTTTTGATTGTTTTGTTTACAATATCTAATACTCCATATCATGGAAGAGAGTTGGAATTGCTCATTTTTGGAGAATAGTTGCTAAATGATTGAAATGAAAAAACTAAAAAATCGCTTCACTTCTCAGGAGGCGAAATCAAATCTTCATTTATGGGCAAATGATAATTAAATTACGGAAACGCTCACAAACACATCTGCAGAACGAAGCGATTTACCTTTATCGCAAGGATTTTCTCTAGAAACGTCACGGTTTGGGAGACACATACATATCTTTGACATGACATTTTCCAGATATTATGTTGTAGTTGACCTCCAATTTGGCTTTTGTTTGAGCGACCCAGGTCAGAGATTGATGTTTATCATGAAATTAATTAAATTATATAATTTTATGTAGTCTGTGCTTATAAAAAGAAGATTAAATCTCTCGAAGTAAGGAGGAGAGTTTATGGAGATGAGAAAATAATTTTAATATTTTAGCATTCTTTTTCCTTTGAAGACTTTGTTTTTTTAGAGGAATAGGAACATAGGCTCCACCAACAATTGATGGATCAATATTTTCAATAAATAATGATGCATGAATTTTAGAAGTGGTCTCATAAAATATCTCTATGAATTTCTTTATCAAGATAATAAAAGTCACACTCATTTTCATTTATCATTGTTTTATTTAAGCTTGAATGAAATATGAATTTTGTCTTCATTTAATATTTTATATTCATGGTCTTTTGAAATTTATTTATGAAGATCATTATTATCATTTAATTTGATCTATCTAATTGTAAATTCATTCATCTTATACATTAATAAAAGTATTTTTCATTTGTCACGTTTTTCATTTGATCCAGATCCAACAACTTAAATGGTCTTAATGGAGAATGAGTTCAACATTTTGATCAATTATTTATACACATAAACTAAATTGATTTTAGATTGTTTTATTCCTGCAAGATAGAGTTTTACTTTTTATTGTTTCATGTGATTATGTAGATGTATGTTTATGGTTATTGGATCACATTTAGATTAGTTTCTATTTTAGTTTTTCTTTATATTTAGATTTAAATCATTATAAGGAATTTAGAAGAGCTTAAACGAAGTTTCCTTTCGGGGATAATTTTTTTTACATGGCTAATGGAGCCCTTAAACCCGTCGGAAGTAGCTACATCGAACGACTGGGGTTAAACTCAAGAAACTTGGACCGGGTTGCTTCCCCTAGTCGGCGGGTGGTCACATTCACCCATCCACAAGCCTGCAATTTCATTCTTAAACAACAGATCTTTATTGCATTCACTTGTGATTTATTACTTCATATTTTTCTTAGTTAATTGAACTCCTTACTTATGTTATTTTAATCCCATGCTTCAAATGATTAACCATTAATTAAACAATGATTTCAGATTGCAGAGATCGATCTTAGGTTAGGTGTGGTGTGTGTAAGTAATAACAATTTTATTTTTATTTACATTTCATTACTTGTTTGATTGATAACAGTAACTAGAACTCTCTAGTTATTAAATATAACATCATCTTTGACAATAAGAACACTTAAATTTGTTAAGTGAAAGGAGATTTAGATCAAAGAAATAGTCAATGGTTTTAAGTATATTGGTTTTCTTAGAAACATTTCAATGTCCTTTGCACACATATGGTTTAAACATTCATTGAATGGTATTGAAGATGAGGAATTTCATAATCATATTTATGCATAGATGAGAAATCTAGACATAATATGTGGATCCATTGAACTCTTTCCATATTTAATATCAGTCATGTGAACATAAGTGAGGTTGTCTTAGATTTTTTAATTAGTTTCCTTATGTTTTAATGTTTGATCAATATTGCATAGTGATTCTCTTTTGTATTATGAGTATATAGGATAGCTTATATTATGAGTAGACCTAGACATAGAAAATGTAGTTTCCTTAAGTCAACAAGTAAAATTTTGGGTGATTTGTTTGGTAATACTAGGACCCCCCCTACTAATCTAGATGAAAGGTATACATGTAGTTATTTTAAGGAAGAATAAGGTTTTGCACCAAAAGTTACCCCAAAGTTCACTGTACCACAATCTAAAACTATTTTTAAAAAGGTGTAGGAAGAACAAGGAGAAATCCTAAACAGAGGAGATGAATATGGACAAAATGGTGAGCTAATTCCAAGTGTTGATATAGTAACAAATTAGGCTATCATACCATAACACATTACTAGCTCTCCTGGATCGTCACAAAGCATGGTTGTATCACAAATTGAATTTGTAGTTGTATAAGGAATATTAGAAACACACATTGAGGATAATTTCATTGTCCATAAAAATCCGATTGTTGAGATATCCTTCTCACCAAATTGGGGCACAATACCAAAGCTAATTAAGTTTAGTTTGTTTGGCAATATGGAAGATGAAGAAGAAAGGAATGTAGAAGCAAAAAGAGAAGAAACTTTTAGATTCCCCATCCTTAACTTGGCACCAAATGTGAATATAAATAACATTCCTCCATCGTCCTTGCCAAAAATTTGAGGTATAATTACTGAATATTTGGATGCCTTTATATTTGAATTTGACATTATGTGTCGAAGTTACAATTATGTGGATCACACTAAAAAATTAAAGTTATTTCTTGCAACATTAAAAGATTCGTCTCTGAGGCGGTTTATGATACTTGGGGAATATACTATTAGATCTTTGGAATATATGAAAACCACTTTTCTTAAGAAATACAAAGATTATTGCAGAACTAGAGACTCACTAAATGATATCTTTAAGATGAAGCAATAGGAAGCATAAACTCTGCAAGACTACGTTAAAACATTCTTGTACAACCTTCAAAAAACTAAACATATTAAACTAAATTATGATACAATAAGAACTACTTTTCTGAAAGGAATACAAGAAGAATACATAGAAGTGCTTAATATTATTCTTTTGGTGACATTTCTCACTTACCATTTGAAGAAATTTGTGGTTTATGCAGGAGATTTTCATGAAGTAGAGCTAAATCTGGTAAGGGAGTGAGAGATTTTTCTACAAGGGAAACTAAATCTGCTGCATGAGCAATAACAAGAATCAAATTAGGAATTTTTTTAGAAAACTTTACAAAATATATCCTTGGCACTGTTAGCTCGCAACTAGATACATTAAAAATTAAAAATAAATAGGAAGACAGAAATGCATCCTCGACTATATTTTGTGCTCATTGTAGGAAGAGGCATCCTTTAAGAGAGTGTCCATTAAATAATGTAAAAAATTGTGTTATTTGTGTAGATAACCATGACATAGAGAGATTCCCCTCACATTTGGGACTTCAATCTATTTATAAAAGAGGTAATGGGACAACTAAGATATATTTTTATTCTCTGCATAAAAGAGGCCTTGGAAACCACGAGCAAAATATATGTCACAGGATCACTCATCATAGTTCTATACATATTATAATTCTTATCCTTAGCAATGGAATGCTCAAATTCCTTGGAAGACATGGACCCAATAAAAAACTCAAAACCATCCTTGGAAACAAGGTTGGAAAGGGAGTGCTTATCGGAATATGCCTCCACAACATTTTCCAATGCCCTATCCAATTGATCCATAGTATCTGAAATATTCCTCACCTATGCCACCACCCTACCCACCAATGCAAGCACATATGAGTCCACCTCAACCAACAATTCCTCAAATACCATAACATTTATAGTTACCTACAAATCAAAATCCTCCTACACCAACACAATTACTTGTACAGTCGGTTCCCAACCCAAATACCAGAACATCTCAACCTGTCTTTAATGTTTATTTGCATGCCTTTCCAACACATTTAATCACTCTGGTACCATTTCAATATATACACCTGAGATTCAAAAAGGTCCTTAAAAATAAAGGCGTTGCAGTTTTCATTAAAGAATAAATTAAAGAGGAAGAAAATCATACTCAAACACATAATAATTACCCCCATGAAGATATGATAGTATCCACTACACAAACATATTCCACTTCAAATACAGAGAAACCTTAGGCATCCAAAAATCCTCCCTACCCATAGAGGTTGGCCTTAGAAAAAAACTGTTGTTTGGCTTGAATTTAATTTAGAAACAAAACTAAGAAATGTTTGTGTGAAAATTATCTTATGGCAATAAATAAAAGATGTACCTATTTATGCAAAAACTATTAGGGAATTATGTATCAAAAATCCCGGAAGGAAAAGAAAATACCCCCCCACTATTCAAGTTATAAGCCAATTAGTTGAACTAATGTCTGGAAAAACTCTAGTGGAAAAGTATGTTGATCCTGGAAACCCTGTAGTTATTGTTTACATCAACAAGGTTCTTAAAGAAAACACTCTAATTGAACTGGGGGCTGCAATAAATGTTATGACTGTCATGACTATGGAAATATTGCAATTGGATAGTCTATGATCTACATCCATAGTGATAGAGTTAGCCAACATATCTATAATTAAGCATGCTAGTGTTTTAGACGATGTCATTGTGACCTTGGAATCATGGGAATACCCCATGGATGGCCACCCCTTGATCCTTGGGAGACCTTGACTAGCTACACCATATGCCTTAATTGGTTGTATATCTGGATAAATGACTATATTCAATGGAGCATCCATGAAGAATATTATCCTATATCCACTAGCAAAGCCCATAGTAGAAAAATCCTTATGGGTAGAGGATCCTTATTAAAATGAATAAATTTCATAACCCCTCTTAACCATGGAAAAATCTAGGGGATTAAAAGAACACACAAAATAAATTTTGCTTAACTAGTTTCCCTCTACTATAGATTGCATCCAATAGCCAGAGACATTTTCTACATATGATCATGTTTTTAGTAAGCATTTTCAAGAGAATTGTGATCTGAAAAAATCATCATCCTTTCTTATATCGACCGTTAATGAAATTTTAGATTTTTATAGCATTTATGTTGAGATAATTCTAGGAAAATGTTTAAACATTAATCCTAAACTCGACCAATGGGAACAACTAATCTATGTATTATGAGAGAAATATGATGCATTTGCATGGGATTATAAGGACATACAGGGAATTCATCCTGATACTTTCCTACATCACATTTACACTCAGGAGAATGCTAGCCTATTAGAAAGACACAACGTTGCATGAAACCCTCTATGAAATTAATTGTAAAAGAAGAACTGCAAAAGTTACTGAATTCCAACTTTATATATCCAATTTCTGATAGTAAGTTGGTTTCCCCACTTATGGTGGTACCTAAAAAGAATGGAAAAGGAGGATCTATGTTGATTTTCAAGATATCAATAAAGAAGCCTTAAAAGACTATTTTCCACCCCCATTTATTGATCAGGTGTTGTATACTTTATCAAGTAAACAATACTTTTCCTTTCTTGATGGTTTTTGCAGTTACAACCAAATCCAAATTGCATAAGAAGATCAAGAGAAGAATACATTCACATGATCATGAGGGACATTTTCCTACAAAGTCTTATCATTTGTTTTATCCAATTCTCGTACCACCTTCCAATGAGTTGTATTGGCTATTTTTTTTTTCTGATTTAATTCATGAATGTGTAGAAATTTATATGGATGACTTGTAACGTACCCAACCACTAGAAGGAAGGCCACACTACTTCAAATCACACTTTAAGAACTAATTTCAAATTCTAATAACAATTAATTAATAAATAAGCATGAAATAAATGCAATAATCCCACATGCAATAATCAAGATCCATGGCTGACTTAAAAATAATGCTTAAGCATGCCATGCACATCTATAACCACCAAGCAGGCACATTAAAAATACATATCTCATAGGTAATAATTAATACACAACGAAAATAAATATACAAGCAAAGAAACACATGATAGAGAACACTTATATTTTAATAAAACCAACCACCAAATGAAGACCAAGGACATTTTGTTGAAATATTGTAACTTAGAAGAATATTCTACCTAAGAGAGAGTATTGAATAATATTATTATATTATATTTATTAATTAGTCCCTATTATGCCTTTGTAAAAGTCGGCCCTATTGTGCCTTGACAATTAAATGTAAATTAAGAGGGTAAAGTGACAGGTCAGCCCAGACCTAATTATAGGCTGGCTAGACCACTATTTATAAGAGAGGCCAACACCTCATTTGGTCACTCACTCATATGCTATGCAGTGCACAAGTCTTGGAGGAGAAACTGTTGCAACTAGGGGTGATGTCAAGGAGGGTTTTGGTCTATCTCTTGGTATTTATTGGTTAAGTGGTGAGCTACTCTTCCTAGTGAAGGAGTAGAAGAGGATGTTGTGTTCGATCTTTGGTCTATCTATATTGAGGAAGTTTTTGTTGTGGTTTCTCCCCCATGAGGGTTTCCCAGGATAATATGTGTGTCTCTATTGTTTCTATGATTTACTCTCTTTCAATGATCTTATTTATGTAGCTAATGTGCTAAATGATTGTGATAATAAAGAAGAACCATAATTGCCAGTTGTATAAGTAAAAACTTCAACATGGCATTAGAGCAGGCCTGGAAGAGACCAACTCACAATCCAATTTTCAATATTGTAGTTGCTATAGAATTAGGGTTTCTACATCAACCTTAAGTGTAACATTTTCCCTATTTAAGGAGGACGTTGGGGGAAGTAACCAGATCTAGGAGTTCTCCCTAAGAGGGCACATCTAGTCCCTGGATCATAATTCCAAAATTTAAAGTTTGAGAAATTAGGGTTTCCTCATAAAACCCTAAGTTGTAGTTGCAGTTGAAGTACCAATTGCAATTGCAGTTGCAGTTGCAGTATCAGTTGCAGGTTGTAGTATCAGTTGCAAGATTAGTTGCAGTGGCAGTGCCATTTCCTTCGTTCTAGTTCCATCATTCCAGTTGCAGTGCCAACACCAACTCCAATACCACTTGCAGTGATTTTTTTTGTGAAGTGTTGGGAATGATTTTTATTGTCCTAGTGCGCCTTACCCTAGAAAATATCCAACTACCTTTATTGCCTCTACTGCCAGATGGTGCTACTACCTGTCGATACTGTCAGAGGTATGCACTTACATATGTTTAAACTGTATCATTATTTTTAAAGGGTATTTGCAAGAGAAATGATATTTTGTCTAAACAACAATCATAGATCGAGAAGGATCTCAAATCCAATACATTCAGAGAAACAATGCACCCCAGGTTTGATTAATTTGATATTCCTCTATTTGTTATGGAATTATTGTGATATTATGAACATCTAGGTTGTATTTTGATCTGTTTAAGTTATGACTATCATAATAATCATTGGTCAAAATTAAAGTTAAAGTAGTAGATTGATTAAAGTTGAGATTACAAAGTTTATTCTCTAACCCAATTTTTTGTCAAGAATGCATATTATCTTAGTACAGAGGATAGGTTGAAGAAAATACTTGTCATCTTGAGTGAAGGAGACTCAAAAAAGAATAAACACACTCATTCTTGAGGACAAGACTCTAGGTTGTAGGTTTGATTGATTAAATTGATAAGATTCAAAGTTACACTGATCCAAATGGATCTTGAAAGGTTCAAAAATAAAATTTCTCAAATGCTCAATAAAATGACATGATCGCTAAGTTATCATTGTAATATTTTTGGTGGTGCAAACAGATTGAAAAATAGAGTCTGTATGCAAAAGTTATCGCAATCTGAAGTTTGGGTCAAATAGGTAAAAAGTCAACTGGTCAAGGGACACGTGACATCTTCAGCATGTGACATGTGGTAGCTTCTAAATTCGACAAGTGGAAGCCATCATGTGATGACATGTGGTATCACTAGGTCATGACAAGTGGCAAGGGTTCATGATGACAATTGTCAAAGTTTTGATAGTCCATGTGGCAAAAGATTGGCCAACCATGCATTGACACATGGTCCAATCCAAGGGTGACACATGTCACCATGGTCAAGGTCTTAAAAAGGTAAAATTTATATTGTTGGACTCCATGGGATTCGATCCCATGACTTGCCTCTTCAAATGACTTAAGCACTATGATCTAGCCACAAAGGGAGAATTACTACTTTAGAGAAAAAACCCACTTTTCATAAATTTAAACGTATGCACCTTTTCTAGCTAAGGGAGGTGCGCCCCTTAGCACTAGGACACATGGCCCTCACATGACCACAGAAGGGGGGCACAATCTAACTAGGGGCTTCAACATATGTTTTTCCAAATTTTGGGTTTTGACCTTATTTTAGTGGATTTTTAGTGATTTTTGAGGAGTTTTGGCCATTTGAAGGGGATCTGAGCCCAATCTAAGGCCATAAAGTTGGGGGGAAGTTGGATTTTGACTCCCAACTCAGAATCTATATAAAACAAAAGTTTTTTATAGTCCACACAAGTTCAAAACATGATAAATGTTGTAGAATTATGAAGCCAAAGACATTTTTATGCAGGGAAGCCATTGAGGAGAGGAACTTTGCTAGCCAATTCCGGGAGCTATGCTCAACCTTTTTCAATGCCATTAGTTGTGTTGGATTATTGATTTTGATAAGAACACAAACATACCCGTTTGTAATCCATTTGACACTTTTATGATGTACTTTTGAATCATTTAAGAGAAATAAGAAAGCCTCACCCTTTGAGACAAAGACCTGAAGACTTAGGCGATCTTGCTGAACTCCGTTAACAACTTTGTTGTTATGGTTTGCTGATTATTTGTGATTAATTTCATATCTTCATTTATTATTATGGCTACTATGTTATATCATTAATTCTTCCTCTTTATTCAATTCCTAAATGGTTAATGAACTCATGCTTTAAAACTTAACCATAGTCTTTAAAAGATTATTTCAGATCATACATATATCAAGTTTGATAACTGCTAAAAACTATAGTTGTGATAGAATTTTTTTTTGAATACTTGGTAGCATGTGAGAACTATTGATATAAATTATTATTGTAATAATTTACTAGATATAACTAACATATCCTCTAGGAGAAACTTCTTGTTTTGGTTCTAGGTTACCATGGAGGAATGATTGATCACAACATTAGAAGAGTGTTTCTCTCATTCCTTATTATTGTATTTCTTACTTTTTACCCTTGTTTCAGGTAGGTCACAAGTGATAGATCTAAAGGAGTTACCACAATAGTCGAGGTAGAGTATAGAGGGGTAGTTAACATAACCATTCAGGCTATGTGGCTACACCATTTTCTCACTGAGTTGGGAATTCCATTTCATCGACCGATCGTCATCTGGTGTGACAAACATAACAATCTGAAGTTCCGCAAAGATTCAGTTTAGAGGTAGTGAATGAAGCACATTGATATCCACATGCACTACATCTGGGACCTAGTACATGATGGGATCATCGACCTACAGTTCTGTCCTTCAACAAAAAAGACTGTAGACATCTTCACCAATACCTTCAATAAGAATAAGTTCCATTCTCTGCGCAGTCGTCTTGTAGTGAAGGCCACAGTTTCCTAGAAACTATCAATTCTTCTTTTTACATACATTATACTTTGAGGGGGCGTTTCTCCCATGAGGTTTTCCCTCTTTCCTCATTTATTTTAGTGTATCTTTTATATTTTGGTACCAAACATGGCCTCGTTGCCAAGATCCATTCTTTATTTTCACCATAGTGATGTTCACGGGTGTTGGATATTGTTACAAGGGAAAAACTCTCTATGGCCAAGGGTAAACCACAACAGATAGGTATGACTGTAGAAATCAACTCAATTCCAACATGTGCTATATAAAATAATGTGCAATACAAGGAAGAAGCCTACCTCGATCCAATTGTTTGATGTTGTTCCACCATTGAGCACTTTGACCCAAAGCTTTACACCTGCAAGAAGTTCTCAACAAACAAGTGATGCAAGTATATAGTGACGGTATATAAAATGAGTTAGCACATTAGATAGTACAATCCATTAATAAACATTACAAACATGCCCATGGATAATAATCATATATTTGCAAGATATCGATAGGACGAGAAAGGAGTATTTCTATTAATAATTGATCAACAAAAGTATCAACATTACAAACTTCTGTGTCAGCATGGTTTGAAACCAAGAAACCAAGTTCCTTCCAACTGGGTCTCCACCACTTCAATCCTCCACCAAAGAAAATCTCATAGCAAAGAGATAATGAGATCCTCTTGATGATAAACGAAGATCTTGGGGGCTGAACACTGTGTTCAGACTTGAGGAACAAAGGGATGAAGACTCAATATGAAGTAATTTCTCCAGAGTAACTTTGCTCTCAAAGTTGAATGCTTTCTCTCTCCTTTTCCATAGCTCGAAATTGTGCTCTTATAGCCTCCAGAATGCAACTGAAGGGCCAAGTCAGAACGTTTCCAATATATGGAAGGCCAAATATCAGAGATCATTTGTCATGACATTGAAACCCAACCTCATTTTGTATTTTCTGGCACAAATCCCGATATACACGAGCTATAGTGGAGCAACAAGCGTATATGCATCTTGCAAAGAAGTTAGGGAGCGTATATGTGGAAAAATATATAATTTTGGCTCTGGATTTATCAAAAAAGGGGGTTTATAAGTTTGCATAGGGAAATGGAAAAAGGCCCTTTGTGCAAGATAACAATGGTGAGGCAAAGCTTGCTATAACAGAGATACTTCACACACACTTAGGATTTATTTTTACTAAGGTTTTACATATGTTTATTAGTCATTATTCAGTCTCCTATATTTTAGGGATAATATTCCTCTAGGAGAATATTCTCTTCAGTTCACACTTCATTTTGATCAGTTGAGTGGAGTCTAGATGCCACATTGGGATTATCACCATGCAACAATGGGATCATCACCAACTAATGTGCATTTTCCTTGGGATCATCACCATACTTGTGAATTACTCATGATTGCATGATATCCTCCTCACTTCACTCTGTTTCAGTCAGTTAACTAAAGGCTGAGAGACTAGTTAACTCAAACTAGGTGGCAGTTCACTCCCGTAACTGCTCGAGAGACTAGACTAGCTGGTAGTTTACTCCGGTAACTGCTGGTGTGTGTCCATATCACTATATACCACCACTATGGCACATTGGCTTCTCCTCCAGTGCACATTATTTGAGTTATACATAGTATATCATGTGTAAATTATCATTCATTCATTTGGTTAATGAGAATTCTTCTATTCTTTCTCTCCTGCTTCTGTTTTCTCATATTTTCTCTGCAATTGTGTATGTCAATTCCTAGCTAGATTTATTCTATGTAGGTTCAACACATTTACAATCAAAATGCCCTGTTGGTATTTCCAAAGGGAGTGTCAAGAGGAAAGGATAAGAAATGTAATAACAAAAGGAGTATACTACATATCCAACTAGTGTCTCAAGAGACATAGTATCCAATCAAAATCCTACGAGAGGGAAACCAAATGGGGATGTATATGGGAAACACGGAGATAAATGTCCCAAAAGAAAACCATATGGTGGTAATGTTAAAGGTGAAAAATGCAAATGGAAGTGATCAATGGTAGGGACAATAATGAAAATCTCCTTGAGGGTGGGTAAATGGTGGCATAAAAATGAATAATTATCACTGTATGAATGAAGTGGAGGGATTATGATACATGATAATTCAAAAAATACGAACCATAAATATGGGATTCCATAGCGTATGTCTATCAACATGATGAGAATGAATACATGTGGCTTCAATTATGGTATGGAGACTAATTGGACTCCCAATCCCTAATGGGCTTCAACGACATGGGCACCAAAATGCAACATGGGTAACTATTTCAACGAACTCATGCAAGGAAGGATATATCAATGGGTAGATGGAAAATGAAAAATATGGAGGGGCTGATACATCTACCCAAGTGATGGGATTCCTACAGGAAATTCCCATGGAATGAAAGGAAAATGCAACAAACAAAGGAGAGTTAAAATATGCTAAATTGTAGGGAAATTAAGGCTTGGAGGAGAACCATACCCATGAATAAAATAGGTTATCCATGGTGAATTCCTTGTTGGATTACTAAGAGGGGGGGTTGAATCAACAATAGAGCAATTTAATCCTTTTTAACCATATAATGCAAGTGTTATATTAGTGTATCATTGTCATCCAATAATTGCAGAATAAATAAATAATGAACAAATGAGAAATCATACACATACACAGTACACCATTGTTTTTACGTGGAAAACCAAAGCGGAAGAAAACCACATAATGATTTTTCTTATATGTCTTGAAGAATTACATTCATTGGAAGCACCAACTTCCTTTGTTTTCCAGCTGCAACTGGAAGGAGGCTCCAACCCCCTAGTTTCTCAGGCTACAACCTGAGGGAAGCTCCAACTCCCCAATTCTCTGGCTACAACTAGAAGGAGGCCACAAACCCCTAAGTTCTCCGGCTACAATCGGAAGGTGGCTACAACCACCTATCCTTGCCTCGTCCAACCACCCTGAAATATAAATTCCAAATGTAGACAACCTGTTACTGTCACTAAATCAACCACTGCCACTGTCAACCTGTCATTGTTAACCTATACCAATAAACTGTAACAACCTGTACCAATCAACCTTCACCAAACAACTTGTACCAATAACCCGAACCAACATGTACCATGGATCAACCATGCATCAACCTTGACTCACCAAGATGTGCCAACATCATCAACTATACACCTCATGTTTGTGCCAACTCATCAACTATACACCTCATGTATGTGCCAATTCATCAACTAGTTGTCTCAACCATGTACCCAATATGCAACTCAGCCATATACCAAAGACATACACCAATATAACCATCAAAAGTTATCTAACAATTCATCACCCTATCCATAAACCAAATACCATAAACCCTTACATAAAACCATGTGCCACAACCTCACTGTTATGTAGCTTCAAGCTAAACCAACAACTTCAGCAACACATCACAACCAAAATATTAATACCCATATGTCAAATACCAACAATAAAATACCAACTGTATCCCTCAACAAATCTGATATATGCAACAATATTGAACATCCAATACCATCTCAAGAGCTAAACCCTAGCTCACAAAACATACCTCAAACAAGATGTGCCATATATCTCATAAATAGACCCCAACCATGTTGTTGTCATGATTTTTCTGCCGCACTTTTTCTGTCGCGATTTTTCTACTGCACTTTTTTTCTGCCACACTTTTTCTGCCGCAATTTTTCTGCTGTGATTTTTCTGCTGCACTTTTTCTGCTGCAATTTTTCTGCCACGATTTTTCTGTTGCGATTTTTCTGTCCCACTTTTTCTGCCGCATTTTTTATACAACGATTTTTCTTCCGCGATTTTTCTGTTGCACTTTTTCTACTGCATTTTTCCTAGCGCACTTTTTCTGCCACAGTTTTCCTACCGCACTTTTTCTGCTGCAAAGTTTCTCTATCAATAATACCTGCCCAAATAACCTTTCACAAAAATATATATTCAATGATATTCAAGTGTGTTTAAATGAGAGATATTTGCCTCTTATTTATACTTTCATGTAGCATTACACTTTCTTTATTTTAGGGAGTTCTCCATTTACTTTATTATTTAAATAATTTCTTTTGCAAACACTTGACTTTTGGGAGCTTCTATATGACTCATGAGGGTTCTTCAACTTCATATGGCCATAAATCTCTAACCGTGAGGAGTTATGTGACATTCCACATACCACCAGAAATGGCATGATAAACACTATCCATCTAGGATAGTTTCACTAACAAATTCACCGACCTTCATCTCATTATTCCATAATTAAGAATGGGTTCTCTAACCATACTTCTATCATAACTCAATCTACAAAGCGTCTTCCCGTGAGGGATTTCACCATAAGGGGAACACTTTGGATTTCATCCATTTGTACTTCTTATCAACCATGACAAGACAATAATGAGTCATCTTTACATAAAAAAAATTTGGCTCCATTACCCAAACCTTTGTGCTACTCGACTTTCTTCAAGGGTTGACATCAATGACAACCAACCTTAATCAACAATATCCCCCTTTGGCATTGATGGAAACACTCTGATGCAATACTGAAATCATATCACTCATGATCCCCCTGGAACCATGCCTTTGTCCTCTGCATCTTTGTGACCATTGATCCACCCGGAACCATGCCTCTGTCCTCTGCATATGATAAATATCTCCCCCTTGTCATCAATGGGAAATGTATCTTTCCATTCAAGGCTTCTCCCCCTGACTGAATTGTCCTCTTTATGGTGCTTCCTCATGTACATATAAGAAATATAAGATAAGCATTCAAAAGAATTCATTTAATAAATCTGAGTCTCTGGCGAATATACTCAAAGGCTTCTCATGGAAGTGGTTTTGTAAAGATATCTTCCACTTGTTATTTTGTGCCCACATACTCAACTTTGATGTTCTTTTATGCAACCTGTTCCCGTAGAAAGTGATACTTGATTGGAATGTGATTTTTCTTGGAGTGCATCACCGGGTTCTTTGAGATACTTATGGCACTTGTATTGTCACAATAGATTGGAATGGGCTCATCATACTCAACCTGTATATTTGTTAGAGTTTGTTTCATCCAAAGAACCCGTGTACAACATGCTGCTGCTGCAATATACTCTACCTCAATTGTAGATAAAGATAATGATGATTGTTTCTTTCTTATCCATGATACTAAACACTCACCTAAGTAGACTGTTGTTCCACTGGTGCTTTTTCGGTCATGAATACAACCTACCCAATCTGTATCTGTGTAGGAAATAAGTGACAAATTCTTTCCTTTTGGATACCATAATCCAAACTCTTCTGTTCCTTTGAGATATCTGAGGAAGTGGTTTTGTAAATATATCCGCCACTTGTTATTTTGTGCCCACATACTCAACTCTGATGTTCTTTTCTGCAACCTGTTCCCATAGAAAGTGATAGTTGATTGGAATGTGCTTTTTCTTGGAGTGCATCACCGGGTTCTTTGAGATACTTATGGCACTTGTATTGTCACAATAGATTGGAATGGGCTCATCATGCTCAACCTGTATATTTGTCAGAGTTTGTTTCATCCAAAGAACCCGTGTACAACATGCTGCTGCTACAATATACTCTGCCTCAACTGTAGATAAAGATAATGATGATTGTTTCTTGCTTATCCATGATACTAAACACTCACCTAAGTAGAATGCTGTTCCACTGGTGCTTTTTCGGTCATGAATACAACCTACCCAATCTATATCTGTGTAGGAAATAAGTGATAAATTATTTCCTTTTGGTTACCATAATCCAAACTCTTCTGTTCCTTTGAGATATCTGAAAATCCTCTTCACTGCTAATACATATGATTCCTTTGGTGTTGCTTTAAATCATGCCACCTGTCCAACTTCCTTCATTACATCTGGTCTGAATGCTGTCACATATAGTAGGCTACCAATCATTGACCTGTATTGCCTCTGATTTGTAGACTTTTAATCATCATCATATTTTTTTAACTTACAAATGGTTTGCATGGGAGTGATAACTGGTTTGCAATCTTCCATTCCGAACCTATTTAGCATTTCTATGATATACTTGGTTTGAGAAATAAAAATTCCTTGGTGGCTTTGATGTATCTGAAGTCCTAGAAAGAAGGATAGTTCTCCAAGTAATGACATTTCAAATTCATTCTGCATATCCTTTGCAAATTTATGGCTTAACCTCTCATCATCACTACTAAAAATAATATCATCAACATAAAATTCAATTAATAAAATACTATCTTGACTTACCTTGATGTAGAGGTTGCTGTCTGCACTTCCTTTTCTGAACCCCGCTTGCTGTATATATTTATCCAATCTAGAGTACCATGCTCTAGGAGCCTATTTTAGACCATACAAGGCCTTCTTTAATTTACACACATAATATATGTTCTATGACAATTGAAATCCTTCTGGTTGTTCAATGTAGACTTCTTCTTCAAGTTCCCCATTTAGAAAAGATGATTTTATGTCCATCTGATACACTTTTATATTTTTGGAGCATGCATAAGCTAAAAGAAATCGGATTACTTCCATTCTGGAAATAGGGGCAAATGTCTCTTCAAAGTCGATTCCTTCAACCTGTGCATATCCTTTACATACCAATCTAGCTTTGTTCCTTGTAACTTGCCCATATTCATTCAATTTATTCCTGTATATCCACTTTGTGCTGATCACATTCTTATCCTTTGGTCTTGGAACCAATTCCCAAGTATCATTTTTCTCTATTTGATCCAATTCTTCATCCATGGCCTTATTCCAAAATTGATCCTTGTTGGCCTCTTCAAAACAGATTGGTTCAATCAAAGATGAGAGTGCTAGGTGCGTTTTTTTCGGTGAACAAATTCTTCTTCTAGTCTCAACTCCTACATCTTTGTTTCCGATAATATGATCTGAAGGATGATTATTCTGTACTCGTTTGCTAGGTGTCTTTGGAGGCACTTGTTGAACTTTCTCTTCTGATTATGTCAGATATTCTTCATCTTCCCCTTCTACTTCATTTTCATTTTCTACTTCTTCTTCGTAAAACTATTCCATTGATTCATTTTCTTCTTCCTTTAATTCTTGTCTACCTGTTTCATCAATTGTTACGTTGATGCTTTCCACAACTTTGTTCAATCTCAGGTTGTAACACTTGTATTCTTTCCTTGTACTTGAGTAACCAACAAGTACTCCTTTGTCCATACGAGAGTCAAACTTCCCCATTCTTCCATCTTCTCTTTTGATGTAGCATTTTCTCCCAAAAACTCTGAAGTGATTCACATTTGCTAGTCTTCCTTTTCATAACTCGTAGGGAGTTTTTTCAGTATTGTTTCTGAGAATTACTCTGTTTTGAATGTGAACTATTGTATGCACTGCCTATGTCCAAAAAATATTTGCCAATTTGGAATCCATTAGCATTGTTCGAGCCATTTCTTGTACTGTCCTATTCTTTCTTTCAACAACTCCATTCTATTGAGGTGTCATAACAACGAAGAATTGCCTTTTTATTCCATGACCATTGTAATAGTCCATAAATTCATTTGAAGTGAACTCTCCTCCATTATCATATCTCAAGCATTTGATTTTTGAATCCATTTCATTTTCAACGATTTCCTTGTAGATCTTGAAGTTTTCAAAATCTTCTGACTTATTATTGAGAAAGAAAACTGCAGTCATCCTTGTATAATCATCAACTAATAACATAAAATGTTTCTCACCTTTTAAACCCTTTGTTGTAGTTGGTCCAACTAGATCAATATACACAATTTCTAGTGGTCTTGTCATTGAATATTCCTTTGATTTGAATTTGGTCTTTGTTTTCTTTCCTTGTTGACAATGCTTGCATAAAGTGTTGGTTGGTTTCGTGATCTGGGGCATTTTTCTGACTGCTTCTCTTTTGCTGACTTTGAAAAGGTTATCAAAATGTATGTGACTGATTATTCTGTTCCATAGCCAACTTTCATCTTCCTTTCCTAGACAACACTTTTCATTTCCAATTTCAGTTAACACATATATGTTGCTTGAAGTTCTCGCAGTTGTAGCAATCAATTTTACTGAACCTTCTTTTCTTATCTCACACTTTTGTGAATCGAAAGTAACTTTATGAACTTGGTCACACATTTGACTCACACTTAGAAGATTATGTTTCATATCTTCTACTAGTAGAACATTTTCTGCCTTTGTATTCTTGTTCCCAATTCCGTCTGTGCCTTTTCCAATGATTTTAGCTGAATCATCATTTCTGAAGGAGACTGATCCATATCTTTCATTTCTTAAAGTAAGAAACCTGTCTCTATCACCTTTCATGTGTTTTGAACAACCACTATCAACATACCAACTATGTTTCTTCTACTTATCTTGTAGAGTGAGTGTGCATTCTTCATTGCTATACTGATTCTTCTTTCTTATCCATGTCCTTTTCTAAGGTTCCTGTCTGTGAATGTTGTTATTCTGTTGCAGTTCTATAGAAGGGATTGCCATTATGCAATCTTTGGACATGTGTCCAAAGTTGTTACATTTGTAACATTCCACTTCAGTGCTCAAGGATTCAAACCTATTGTAACTTCTTCTCTGTGTTTCACTAGGCCTTCTTGGATAACCCTTTTGTGTATGACTTTCAAATTTTTTTGTGTTCCTATTGTTAGCTTTGCAATTCACAACTTTATGTCCAAAATTATTATATCATAACATAAACCAAAAAAGATAGTTTGATACCTGGGAGTTGAAGATCTTCTGAAAGGAGGTACTCTTATGAATTATTCTTCTTCCTGAGGCCTATCTATTGGTTGGTGATTTTGAAATCTGAATCTTCTCGATGGAGGAGTG
>WSFP011417805.1:0-23450 GCA_009831015.1 Picea engelmannii
TTGCCTCGGGAAGTAAAAGGGCTTACACCCCCAAGGAGGTAGCTTATTTAGCTCTTTCTTTTATTTGACTCCATTAACCCAACAGTAAATGCACTAGTCATATATTTTTTGCATTGGAGATATAAAATCATTACCTTGGGAAACGTGAATTTTTTTATTTTTTGAAAGATCTCTTGCTTGGAGTTGGTTTGCCTCATTGAGAGGAGTCTTCCCCTACTAGGACGTCCCCTCTCTCCCACTACTTTACTTGTTGTTACAAACCCTAACCTACAGCCATTAGGGCTGATCTAACCTAGATAATCTACTAACCATAACTCCTAAACTAACCCTAGACTAGCTCCTAAATTTTGCACACTAACTCCACTAATTAGGGGACATCTTTTGGGCTAATTGTTGGCATATCTTGATGGTGTAATTTGCTGATATAAGTGACTGAAAGCTACAACCATAAGGCTGCAAATTTTTGCAGAAATGTACATGTTACAACAACTTGCTTTATTTAGCTTCAAAGTGCCATCTTTTAGCCTATACTCATTGCTAATCTTGATGCTGATTTGCTTAACTAGTTTAGATCCTTGCATGCTGATTTAGATGCTTTATTTACTGATATAAACTATCATCTATTGCTGCAAATTAGGGACAACAAGCTTAACTTGTTGATCCATACTAACATATATCATTGCAAGTTGGATTTTCTTGTGTCTTGGGCAGGTACACTCATCTGGAGAAGTACTATACCTTTCGGGCAACAATCACTTGACTTACAAGGCATCTTTTCCCACATTTCACTCCACTTAGACTGGACCTCTAGGGGCTTCACTTCCATCTCTATCCATATCCATCTCATTCCCCTTAGGGTCACTGAGATCGCCTCCCTAGAGTGACCTAGTCACCCTTGAAGTGTGGGACCTACATCAATGTGACATTGGGTGTAGGATTCCCAAGTTGTAGCTCTTGCTTTGTGGTTGGGTCGGGCTTTGCCCAACCTACAACTTAGGCATTTAAGGCATTAACTCACTTAAGGTAGTAATGGAAAATATTTAGGCATTTAAGTTAATTTAACTCACATTAATCTAAAATGTCATTCACTTTAATAATTAACTCATAAAGTGAATTTCCTAAGGTTCTGAGAGGCATTACGGATGATTTCCACATGCTAGACACCAAGCCAATGTGGAAGTACATGTCCGATGCTAAATACATCAACATTCCCCAATGGAGTCGACCTTGTTTCTTGTGGAGTCGTCAAGTGAGTTCAAATAAAATAATCGAATAAAGAAAAACTAACCAATATCGTTGCAATTTGAGGATTGATGCTGCCCCAACAACGCCAATTGTTGGCACAAAATTCTGCACTTGATAGAATAGAAATAATCATGAATAAGCAAGCTAGAAATTTGTGTAACTATAGGAGAAAGTGTCCTAATGTGTCACTTGACAAATTCTCCTCTTCATTTGGGTTGGTGCGTGCCAAACTCAGGGGGGTGTCCGTAGTGTGTTGAGTGCGCTATCTTCCCTGTAAATATGCAAAGTAAAACACAAAATAGGTGCACAAGATGGCCTTTGGATAGCGATTAAGCTACCAAAGGGGCAAGTTGTATAATTTTTAAATTGAAGTAGAAGAAATCCTACAACGTTAACTTTAAAAAATATGGAAAAAAGGGAAAGAGAGGCGCTATTAAAAGGCTGAATACAACACAATAATAGGCTAAGAACTTCTAAACAATGCATAAATTTCAATCATAATACCAATAAACTCTGAAAGCTCGATACGAGCACAACCAAGCTTTATTCCCGCGCTTGCCGAAAGGCTGAATGCACCACAAAAAACAAGTACAAGAACTGGTATAGTGATGATCCCTTACACAATCTAGTTGCTAGAGAATAGAAAGAAGAATCAAAGAGAGAGAGTTTGTTGTTGCTGAAGAAAATCGACCTAGAACCAATGTAGAAACCCTCAATATATAGGAGAATGAGGGCACATATCCTGATAATAGCTCATACTAAAGTCATGCGCACTAGATGAATAAGTGAGGTAAAGTGACCTTGAGCTCCCTGTGTAACTGCTGAGATGATGGTGAAGACTCGTGTGAAGATTCGAGTTAACTGTAGATAACCAAGGAAAGGGGATCCATGTGCATAGGAAGGAGGATGAATGCGCCTAAGATAGATGCATAAGTGAGAAGGATATGCACACTAAAAGAAACAATGCGCATGAGATGAAGGAGTCAAGTGAGTAAACCGGGAGTTAAGTGGGAGAGATAAAGGAGTGATGGATGCGCATGGGGGAGAGTAAAACAAGAGTGATGCACTAAGAAATAGGTCTTTAGTGCTAAGAAATAAGAGGTTTATACTAGGAAATAGGGATTAGGATAGAGAAGAGGGGATATGCGCGAAGAAATAGGGTCTTAGCGATAAGAAATAGGAAATATGTGTTGGAAAATAGGGATGGAGGGAAGAAGTAGGGATATGCGCTAAGAAACAGGTTCTTAGCTCTAGGAAATAGGGATGGAGAGAGGAGAAGGGATAGTGGTGCGCATGAGTGTAGGGAATAAAGAAAGGACATGAATACACACTTAGATAAAAATAGGGATTAAGTAGTTGTGAACACACTCTCATCCTAAAAAAAGGAATCAAGTTAAGATGTGTGGGGGAGAGAAGGAGAGTGAAATGGGAGAAAGGGGAAGTAGATCTTCAGTTAACTCAATCACATAAATCTTTCTAATTTTTGACATGTGCCAACTCACACTCCACTGATGCATGTGCTTTAATAATTCGACCACACCAACTTGTCTCACACTCAATTGATGCATGCTCTTTGACCACCTCATGCATGCACCCAAGTTTTATCGCTTGTCACTATTTGCAACTGCCACATGTCACCCTGCATGGCGATCACACCTGCTAAATATAGCCCCGCTAAAAATAGACATGCTAAAAATAGTAGTGCGACCGAAAAATATAGAGAGACCAAGTATGTCCGGGACTGCTAGGAGAGCCATGTCAAATATAGTATGCCTAAAAATAGGCACCGCTAAAGATAGAAACTCTTTGCATGGAAATGACAATGGGCTCATTGGATTCGATTTTCTGTAAGGAACCCAGATATGTGCTCGGAATCGTCATCTGAACCCTAGATCTCCAATTGCTATAAATAGTAAGTTGCTTGCATGTCGTCCAGAAAAGGCTCATTGGAATCGTGAGCTCGCAAGGACTTTGAATATGTGATCAAAACTGCCATGCGGACCTCCAATATCTGTTTCCTAAGGGAATATGCTAAAAATAGACATCTCTCTCTATCCATGAAGACCTATGCAAACTCCTGTCTCTGAAGCAAGGAACACCACTAAATCAATCATATACTTGTTCTCATACTGGAACCAACCTTGGCTCACACAAAGCTAACTTTGGGAAAAAATGTTTGAATGCCAACCAAATAGAACATGCTGGTTCTTAACCCTGAGGATTTGCTCATGGGAAAATCCAGGGGTAAGCAAGTCTAAAGCAGGTGTCAATGCAATATGTGAAGCTGCTTTTCTCTGAAGAGTTGTTGAGGAGTTGGACTTGCAACAGCTGCAAGCAATCTCCTTACATTGTAATAATCGTAGTATGCTTAAGTCAGTAAACAATTTTGTTTATCATGCTAGGGCAAAAAATATAGAAGCTCACCATCATTGTATTTGAGAGACTGTTGGAAAGACATATTGAATTGATCTATTATTGCACACATGATCCATTGGCGCATATGTTCAATAAAGCATTAGGCAGGGGTAAGCTTCAGATTGGAATCAAGGAAAATAAAGTGGCCTTTAAGGAACGTTAGAGTGAGTTTTGTCAAGATGCTTCCTCTCAATTTAAGTGTCAAGCATCCACCCCCAATCAAGAGGTTGAGATGCCGTTTTACACAATAGGTGTGACCCCCAACCCTTCTCAATGGCCATGATGGTGTCTGCTAATCAATGGTCCCCTTGCGGAGGTGCGCCAAAAGGGTTGAGCATGTCACTGTGGACATTTGAACATTGGCAGGGGCAATAAGAACACCCTACTTTCATCAATCCAGTGCGATCCTTTTGACAGGAGTGTTTTTAATTGTTAATGCCCTTTTTGTATGAAATATTCTTTTGTAACAAATTCAAATTAAGAATGATTTATAGTACAGAAGATAAGGCCAAATTTAATGAGATAAGGATACAATTTGGGAGAGATTATTTTTAGCAATTTTTGTACTGTAAATATATGGTTTTTGTATATGGATCATAAAGAATAAGAATTAACTTTCTTCTCCTATGTATTCCATTCCTTGTTTGCTCTGCTTTGCTTCTATTTCAATACACATGGTATTTTTCCTCAAAATTTATTCACCATTTCTTTGTACGTCTCAATTTATGGAGAAATCCTCAAGTCGTCGTGGTTTTGGTTCATACTTTTGAACAGCCAAAATGTTAGTATTTTGAGTTGAAAGTATGTTGGTACTTTGATTCTTGCACATGCACCGCAAAAAGATCTGCACACTAGCACAGACAGAATTTGATTCTTTCATATCCACTATAAGATACAGTACCCTATTATTCCTCTGAAAGATGTCTTGTCAAAGACAGGACTTATTATTGCAGTGTTCTATAATCACTTTTGTAATGTAAAAAACCTTTTTCTGATCTAATTATTTTATTTATTTAATTGCTTTTTATTCACGTATCATCGCAAGCCTTGGTTCTTGACCCTAGAGTTGTGGTTCATTGGTATGTTGGTACTTCCTCTTTCTTGGTTTCATTCTCTATTCTTTTATTTGGGGAGTTATATAATGGGATGTTGTTTAAGGGGTTTTCCCTCTGAAGTTCGTATTATATCTTAACATTCATTTTATCGAGCTATTTCTTTTTGGGATGATTTTATATTGTAATTATTGAGTCAGTAGATATGTTAAGTTGGTGGAGTCATCAATTAGTCTACGCAACTCCCAGTGGGGAAATGGTGATGATGGTGGCATTGACTGATTTTTTGCCGCAATGTAAAATTTCTTGGATTTGAAAAAACATGAGCTCCTCCTATGCAGACTTTGATCTCCCAAGCTTGAAGTAAAATCATCTTTTATGTCTTGTTTCAGTAATATAGCTCACAGTGTTTCTGCATAGAACTTTTTTGTTGTCATTGATATCCTTTTTGATTTGACACAATATGCAGGTCCTCCTATGCTATGGGCAATATACAAACTTGGAGCTTCTTGAGCATTATGGATTCATTCTTAGTGATAATCCAAATGACAAGATCTATATTGATTTGGATGATGATATGTTGACTCTGAGACATTGGGAGAGGAATCACCTTTATCTGCAGTGGAATGGCAAGCCTTCATTTTCCTTGCTAACTGCCTTACGATACCACACAGCACCACCAAATCTTCGTAAGGCAATTGGACATCTTGCGTTTTCAGGATTGCAAATATCTGTTGAAAATGATACAACTGTCACCAAGTGGCTTCTAGAGAGATGTGAAAATCTTATTACTAAGCTACCCACAACAATAGAGGAAGATGAATTACTGCAGGAAATAATTAACAGGTGCCTTGATGCTGATGGGAATCAATTCCTTCTAGATCTTTTGCAGGATGTAGAAATGGGCCAACATGATGATAGTTGCATATTGCTGGATTCTTTTCCAAAATGGTCCAGACTTTGCTCAAAAAGGCGCAATATAGTAACTGGTGAAATAAAAACATTCTATAAGTTGCACTGGTTGCAGACACACAAAGGCATGGACTTGTCTCATAAATCAGAAGTTAATCCTCCTTTGGATAGATGGAAACTGGCCATCCAATGGAGATTGGGATACAAGACAATTATTCATCGTTGTATTTTGTACTGTAATGGTCAGCTTGAACATCTTTGTACAGCAGGACAGTCTGGTAAACAAGACCAGGCAAATCCCACCAAGCATTGTGGTAAACTAAGGCCACGGAGATAAGAAGACAGACTACATTATCCATATTATCTTGCACTTTAAAATCAATTTCTCTTTTTTCCAAAAGAAATAAAGACACAAATACGCAGAATGAGTAGAACTTTTGGTCTTGCTGTGATGGTTGTAAATTGACTTTTTTCTTGTTTACTAAAAGTTGCTTCCCTTGGTTTCATGTTTCTCAGATCATTGAATTGCACCTTATTGGATTCTTTGATTTATGTGTACCAGTGTTATCAGAACCAGATCGGAACCGACAAAACTGGTCGGTTTGACTGGTTTTAGGGCCATTCCGGTCCGGTTCGAGGTTTCAGACCATTTTTGGTCGATTATGTACTGGATCGGCCAGTTTTGTATGGTGCCCTATGGAGTAGCTAGGGACCACCAAAACCTCATTTAAAAAGAAAGAAAAAAAAATTAAATTATTTGCAAGCACAATACCTAATCCTGGGCCCTACTAATGCTATTTAAAGAGGTCCCCTCCATTTCATCCATTTAATTTTCATCAATTAAATTCGATTGATTCAAATTTATAGATGTGACTAATATGCCCCTGGTGTATGTCATTTTTGTTGAAATATCATTTAGTAAATTTTAAAAAATCAATAAATCTCCACGTATAAAAAACTTTGAATAAATAACTTTGAATGCATTTTTTTTAAAACATAAAAAAATATAACTTTGAATGCATTTTTTTAAAACATAAAAAAATATTATTTATTGTCCCATATGACAATGCTATACACCTGAAATACTATTCCCCTTATCCATCATTATCTAATGAAACTAAAGGACCTTGAGAACATGATGCCATTGTACAAGCGTCAAAATGAATATTTAATATAACATGCACATTCAATGTTTATAACAACGTTTTATAAATGGATATGAATGATTTACAATGAACTAAAAAATAATAGGGAACATACATAATTTTTTTTTCAAGTAATTGATAATATACATAAAATTATTGTGTATCGTAATCGAGATAATACAAAATTGGATATTTAAATTTATATCTTACAAGCTATTTTACACATATATCATATAAAATGTTATTTATTTATTTATTTTTATATAATAAGAGTACTCTCCGTCACTTATAAATATCAACATATTTCAAAATTGGATATTTAAATTTATATCTTACAAACTATTTTACACACATAGATCATATAAAATGTTATTTATTTATTTGTTTTTATATAATAAGATCATATAAAATGTTATTTATTTATTTGTTTTTATATAATAAGATCCTATAAAATGTTATTTATTTATTTGTTTTTATATAATAAGATCATATAAAATGTTATTTATTTATTTGTTTTTATATAATAAGAGTACTTTCCGTCACTTATAAATATCAACATATTTCAAAATTGGATATTTAAATTTATATCTTACAAGCTATTTTACACACATAGATCATATAAAATGTTATTTATTTATTTGTTTTTATATAATAAGAGTACTCTCCGTCACTTATAAATATCAACATATTTTTATGGCATCATGCTTGTCACTTATAAATACGAACATATCCTTATGGCATCCTTTGAGTTGACATGCTTGATAAGAGGATTGACATAGTAAAAGATTAATAAAATCCAGAGGATTGACACCAGGGAAAGATTAATAAAATCTATGCAGTATAATTATATTGCATAATATGTTTCTAAAAAATTTAGAGAATTGAAATAAGTGAAAGATTAATAAAATCTATGGTATAATTATCTAGAGGATTGATACCAGGGAAAGATTAATAAAATCTATGCAGAATAATTATATTACATAATATGTTTAATATGTTTGTAAAAAATCCAGAAAATTGATATCAGTAAAAAATTAATAAAATATATTGCATAATATGCTTGTAAAAATGATATGATGTACTATTAAAAATGATATGATGTACTATTTCAAAGATATTCCTTGACTAGACATGGATTTTGACATTAGTGAAAGATTAATAAAACCCATGGTATAATTATATTGCATAATGCTTGTAAAATTGATGTGAGGTACCATTCCAAAGATATTTCTTGACTAGACATGGATTTTCTTACTTGGATTCAATGTTTGGTAATACTTATGTTAGTATAGTTTTTATTTGCTTTATTATAATGTAGTGTTTCTTCAATTTGTTTTTTAGAAAACAATATAAGTAATATTGATTTTCTTACTTGGACTTAATGTTTGGTAATTCTTATGTTATTATGGTTTTTGCTTTATTATGCTATAATGTTTCTTCAATTTCCTTACTTGGATTTAATTTTAGGAAACCATATAAGTGATATTGATTTCCTTACTTGAAATTAATGTTTGGTAATTTTTATGTTAGTATGGTTTTTATTTGCTTTATTAGTCCCTGCCAAAGGGATTATAGCTTTTGGTATGTAGTCAAATTGCATTGACTGGTCATTACTTTAGTGTTTTGGTAAAATATTTTCTAAGTTAAAAAAAAAAATGTATTATTTTGATTTTTTTTATAAAAACATATTTATTTTTTTTAATTTTTAATTTTCATCAATTAATTTTTTGATTGGTTCAAATTTATAGATGTGACTAATATGCCCGTGGTGTATGCCATATTTTTCTCAATATTTGTGAGAGTTTAAATATCATTTAAAAATAGTAAATTTTAAAAAATCAGTAAATCTCCACCTATAAAGAACTTTGAATGCATTTTTTGAAAACATCAAAAAAATATTAATATGTATTTGGATTTTCGACTATGCTCATTGCAGTGGATGCAAAGCAATATGCTCACCTCCTTGCATGTCACGACCTCATCATCACCTTTTCCCCTTATTGCATGCGTTATTTTTGTGCTTGTCTTCTCATCACCACCTCTCTTCCTTATTAGGAGACCAATAAGGTTGTTTACATATGTATTTTTGTGCTTGCTTGCTTTCCTGTTCTGAAAAAACCTATCCCTCTCCCTCGCCTTGCAAGCTCGATTGTGCTTAGGATGAGGACTGATTTAACCAACACACATAGGAATGGATGCCTACCAAGCATATATTTTGGTTAGTTGGTTATCGAAGATTCTATGGGAAAGAAAGAGGGTTATGCTCAAAACTACCAATGAAAATATGATAGGTGGTCTCAATCAACCGCAACTTTAGCAAGTGCTCTACTAAATCAATGAAAACTGGGAGAATGCTTTCCTATTTCTTATAAGTCAAGCATCTATTGTAGTGCAGGTGAGGATTGCTGCAATCAATTCATTTATTTCTTAGAACCAAAATAAGCTAGTTCTATTCATTTTTGGGAATGCTTTTAGAATATTTTTGGAAATGTTCTTTAGAATATCTAAAGAGATATGTTTTGTAATTGAAGTTTACAAAAGTGTTCAATTTGATTATAGATGCATCTACTATATTAAATTTGAATTTGAGTGCAGTGTATTTGGAAGCATCACTGGAAGCATACTAAATCAGGGTAGAGCAAACAACTTAGAGAGAACAACTTACCTGCTTGAACCATCACTAGAAGCATACACAGTTTGTTGCACAATTCTTTGACTTTACATGTATAGACCTTTTCGTTGCACAATTCTTTGAGCTTGTAAATAAACCTCTGTAACTTTTGTGTTGAGTGGTTGTCCTTTTGTGTCTGCTTCTACACGACAATCTTTCAATTGTTTTGGCATTTTATTTCATAGATGATGTGCTTGTGGCTGAAAACACAAGTTACTTGCTCTCTATTTAATAGAGAGCATTGGTTCTATCTACTACCTCTCAGGAATCTGCAATCATTTTCTTTTAATTTACTTCTCCTAGGATTCTTCTACAATATTCCAGTGCCTTCCATATTCTTTAATTGTTAAAAATATGATGGAAAGTGAATACAATAGAGATTAAATAACATATAGATTACAAGGAAAACTAATAATTCAATAATACAACTCCACTTTATTGATCTTTATAAAGATTTCATATATATATATATATATATATATAAAAGACATGGTCAAAGAGTGTAATACTTCGGAATTTGTATTCTTTTAGAGGCAGTGTGAAATTTTACTCCAACAAATCTATTTAGTTTCTTAAATATTGACGTTGTTAACTATATGCATTCAGAACTGAAATGAAGTATAAGAATATACATGCAAATATATAGAAACTAAAAAAGCTTTGGGATTTCCTTGGTCTTGGCAAGGAGGAAAATACATTTTTTAGTTGAGACAGTACAAAGTCAAGACATCATGTATTATGAAATTAATTTTGAGCTTCAATGTTAATTCAATCCTTGGCCATTTTTATACCCTGTGCACATCTTTCTACTGCATGAATCACTCCAATTGGTTTTTAGCTACATTTTTCACCTGGGATGAAAACAAAACCACTACATGCCCTGAGGATAATCACGGTTTTTTATTCTCCTCATTGGCCCGCAATTCAAGTTCAGGGTTACCAAATTTGATGTCTTCTTGAAAAGGGTAGCGTGAACGCATGGTGGTTCAATGCATAAGGAGATGTGAACGCATGGTGTCATGCATTTAACGCGTGTCCTATGAATTATTAACCAAATGCCAATTGCCATTGAATTACTTTAACATTGCTACATTCTCAGATCAACTAATACAAGAAATATTCTACGAAGATTGGATTCATACTGAAATAACATTGTCAAAAATGATTTTTCGTGATTCTCGAATGAATTGAGTTTTAATTAGGTTGGACATTAATAATTAAGGGCCACTACGTAAACTTGGAACCTATGGACAAACTAACCAACTCCAGGTTCATCTGAGAATAAAAAATGTGCTGCCCCGGATCTGTATGACAAATCATGGGAAAAGGCCTTAAGATAGAAAATATGGCTGAAGATGATCTTGGAAATGGATTCCAAGGACAATGTTTCCCACGCTTGAAGCACCACACTACTAGGCCTCGAAGAATAAAAAACAAGTGTAAACCAAAATAACTCCAATAATCATATCAATAGTCAAAATAGAAAGGAGGAGAGCTTACCAGATGATCTATTCCCACACCTTTTTTTAATAATTAAGATTCCTAAATCCGTTTTTTAATAATTAAGGTTCCTAAATCCGTAGATTAATAATTAAGATTTCTAAATCCGTTTTTTAATAATTAAGATTCCTAGAGTTGAACGAAATCACACGTGGCTATCTATCCTTTCTCCCTTTCTCTGTTGCTGGTGGTTCAAGGTCATCCATATGTTTGATTAACAACTTTTTTACAAAATTATAATACTTAATGTGGATAGATGGGAAAAATTCTGTTTTCTCAAAACTACAATTACAAAATTATAAAACTTAAATGTGGATACATGATTTGGTAAAAGTTTTTGGTTTTTCAAAATTGTCTACACTCATGTCCATAAAATATTGGAAATATTGGCATTACCAAACTAAACACTCCGCCCTTTTATACTTTTCACTCCAACTAATCTTTTTAATTGGTTTTTTAATTATATATTTTTAACATTAAATAAATTTCATAAATTTATTATTTTTAATAAATTTATCAATTACATCATTTATGTTTTTAATTTCATCTATCATAATTTTTTTTTATAATTTTAAATAATTAATTATATACTTTTAGTATTAAATTATTAATCATTTTATAATTTTGAATAATTAATTATATACTTTTAATATTAAATTATTAATTATTTTATAATTTTGAATAATTAATTATATATTTTTATTTTTAAATTATTAATCATTTTATAATTTTGAATAATTAATTATATACTTTTAGTATTAAATGATTAATCATTTTATAATTTTAAATAAATAATTATATACTTTTAAGTATTGAATTATCAATTTTTAAATTAGAAAAATATTTCTGAAAGAGAAAGTGTTAAGCATAATTCTAATTAATTAATTATATATTTTTACTATTAAATTATTAATTATTTTATAATTTTAATTAATTAATTATATATTTTTATTATTAAATTATTAATTAATTAATTATATATTTTTAGTATTAAATTATCAATTTTTAAATTAAAAAAATACATTCTTTTTATGAAAGACTAAGTATTAAACATTTTGGGGAATTTGCATATGGTTTAAAGGTATCTCTATTTATAAAAGAATAATTGTACACTTATTTTATGCTAATTTAAGAGCCAAACATGTCACTTGCAGAAATTGAACCCTGGGTGGGGGGAAACACCCATCAACACAAATCACTTGGGATAAACCCAATTGACAAAGATGGACATAGTTATGAACTAAATAACCAAATAATCATAAGAAACACCTAATTCGATAATGCAATGCCTAAATGAGGTGAATGAGAGAATGAATACGAATCCCCTTTGAGGGGACAACATCATATTTCAAGATATATAAATGCACAACACAAGATGATAAATACAATGATATAATACTATCTAAGTGTAATTAATACAATGATAAATATGAGGGGTAGGACTATGGCCTTAACATTTCTCTTACATTCAAACAAGCATTACCCTCAACATTGATCAATTGCAGATGCTTTTATAAGAACAACTCATATTCCCAAGCGACATATTCTATTAGAAGGCTCTTCCACTTGATGATGTATTCAATAATTTCTCTACTTCTTAGTTGCTTGGATATTTTAGATTCTAGTATGATTTCTCCTCTGCATATATCTCTAGTAGACTAGTATGAACTAAGATCTTATCACCCTTTATGTTTTTAAACATAAAACATGGAAAAATGGTTGGACATGTGAAGGGGGATACTCCAACCTATAAGCTTACTACCAATACTTTGCAACACCTTATAGAGACTGTAGCACTTGGGTGCTAATTTCTTTTCCCTCCTTTTCTTACTTGAGGGACACATGTTTATATGGATAAAACTTCATAAATATCTATTCCCCCACCTCAAATTGTATTTTATTGCGATGTTGATAGATACTTTCCATTTCATCCTATTGGGTACTATAGTCAAGTTGTCCTTCAATATTCAAAGAAAATATAGTTAGTGTTGGATGTGATCCTCCTATTAGAAAACAATCGTATCTTCACATAGGTCAAATACTAATATGAACCTAAAAAAAAATTGTTCAATGAATAACAATTCACTTTGAGGGGGAAACCTCCTTTTACAATATTTCCAATGCACAAGACAAGATGTGCCATTTGCATTTTTTCCTTAATAATTGTCAAAGTTTCTTTAGTCATATCCATATGTGACTCTATTTCATGTACTTTGAATTGGTCTTGAAAAAAGTATGAGATACTAGGAGCCATATATCCATAAAGGGATTCAAATGGGGACATCTTAGTAGATATGTGATAGGTGGTATTATACCACCATTGTGCTAGAGGAAGCCTCTTCACCCATTGAGATTGCTTGTCTAAATAATAGCTACGTAGATAACCCTCTAAATATTTGTTAACTATTTCTATTTGACCATCTATTTGTGGATGATATGTTGAACACATAGCTAGTGTTGTTACACTCATATTTCATAATTATTTCCAAAATTTTCCTATGAATTCTGGATATCTTTCACTTACTATTACTTTAGGAAATCCATGAAGTCTACAAATTTCCTTCATGAACACTTCTTCCACTTGACTTGCCATATATGTACTTTGAATTCCACAAAAATGTGCACATTTTGTGAGTCTACCCACTACTACAAAAATGGAATCCTTACCTTCTAATTTTGGTAAACCTGTAATGAAATCCATTGATATCTCTTCCCATATTTGATTAGGTATGTGTAAAGGTTGAAGTATGTGAGGTGTTAGATTTGAATCCTTTTCCAACTCCATTTTCCTCCATTTCCCCCAATTTTGACCATGAAAACCACTATTTTTTTCCTACTTTCACCTCGCTGATGGCATAACAAGTGTAAATAAGGTAATAAGGTAATAAAAAATTAACAAAATGTGAGACGAGGACAGATGCAAAAGAGACAAATGGGGTTGTTCAAGGTGAGAATAATGAGAGAGGATTTGATAGAGGATCATGGGAGAGGGTGGAACTTATTACATTAGATAATGAAAACTATGGTGGATTAGGGTTGAGGGGGAAATATCGTGAGATAAATGGTGCGGGTTCCACACATGAGCTGGAGGGTGGGAGAAGATTTGCTTGTTCATTAGATTAGAGAACTTATGGATTTGATTGCAGGATGCAGATTCAAAGGAATTTAACACTGTTCTATAGGACATACGATCAACAATAGACCAAATTTCAAAATAAAATGCAGAGGAAATAATTAAGTTCTAACCTAGTGAAGTGAATTTCTGCACGTAAAATGGCAGAGCTCACCCTAGTCAGAATATGATTGAGATAAGGTCTTCTCCCATGTTGGTGAAGACGATTAAACATAGGAAGAACACCAAATTCACAACATCTCTTCAAAAAGGTAAGATCAACAACTCTTTTCATTAGTTTGATTCTCATATTTTCAAATATCCAGGTCTCTTTGAGACGTTCCTCTCCATAGAGGTTTAGAATTTGATTATGTAGATTTCCACAGTTACTCATAATGCTGGAGAATTTTTCTAGATGCAAACTGTGTATGAGGTTTTGAAATGTCCAATGTTTCGAGTGGACACTCCACCCATCACGAGGGACATAAAAAGATCATATGGTAGAAAAGAGTGTTGAGTTTCATATTTATAAAATAGGAGAGCAAGTGACAGTTAAGGGAATAGAAAAGGCTAACTAAATAAGGGGAAATAACTGTTGATATTGGGAGATGAGGAATATATTGAAATAGGTGATCAAATTAGTGGATAAATAATAACAAGATTGAGGGAATAAAAAATTGGAAATAGGCGTTAAGTTGATTAAATACAAAGAGGGGATACTGGTTAGAATGATAATTTAAATAGGGGAGGAAATTATAAATATTTTAGAAACAAGATTAAATAATATAAAGGAATTACATAAATTAAATTGAGAAAATAATATAGGTCAAAATATATTTTGACCTTGACCTATATTATTTTCACTTTAATTTATGCAATTCCTTTATATTATTTAATCTTATTTCTTAAATCTTTATAATATCCTCCCTTATTTAAACTATCATTGCAATCACTATCCCCTCTTTGCATTTAATTAGCTTAACTGCTACTAATTTTTTATTCCCTCAATCTTATTATTATTTCTCCACTGATTTGACCACAATATATTTCTCATCTCCCAATATCAATGGATATTTCCCCTTATTTAGTTAACCTTTTCTCTTCCCTTAACATTCACTTGCTCTCCTATTTTATAAATATGAACCTCAACATGTTTTTCTACCATATGATCTTTTTATGTCCCTAATGATGGGTGTAGTGTCCACTCGAAAAGTTGGATGTTTCAAAACCTCATACATAATTTACATCCATAAAAATTCTCTAACACTCTTGATGTTGTTAGGAATAGGACATTTTGTAATAGCTTGGGTCTTTTGAGGGTCATCTTTCCTTCCCTTGAAACACTATGACCCAAATACTCTACTTGATTTTTCCTAAAAGTATATTTGGATATTTTTACATATAATTGATTGTTCTCAAGAATTTGTTGGACTTTTTCTACACGTTTAATGTGGTATTCCCATTATTTATAGAGATAAGTATACCATCAAAGAAAACCAACACAAACTTTATAAGTTGGGGTAAATTGTTTTGTTCATAAGGCTTTGAAAAGTAGGAGTAGTATTCAACCCAAAAGGCATGACCAAGAACTCATAGTTCCCTTCATGTGTTCTAAAATCTATTTTGGGAATGTCTTCCTTTCTTAATATTATTTGGTGGTATCTTGATTTAAGATCTAACTTTGTAAAATAATCCACTCCATGAAGCTCATCTAATATCTCATCCATATTTGGAACAAGGAATTTATCCTTGATGGTGATTTTGTTTAGATCTCTATAATCAAGACACATCCTCCAAGAATTATCTTTTTTTCTCACCATAATTGTTGGAGATGAAAATGGACTAATGCTTGGTTGAACAATACCTGAATCCAACATGTCTTGTACCATTTTCTCAATCTCCCCCCTTTTCTGACGAGGATATCTATAAGGATTTTTATTACGAGGAGTACTTCCAACTATTAGTTCAATTTGTTGTTCATTATATGTCTAGATGGAGGTATCCCTTTAGGAATTTATTGGAAGAATCTATGGTGATTTTCCAAGGTGCATTTTAATTCATATGATACCAAATATTATGAGCCAAACTCCAAAATTATTCAATGAATAAAAATCCACTTAAAGGGGGAAACTTCCTTTTACAATATTTCTAATGCAAAAGACACGCTGTCTATAAAAATGAATCTCCTATATTATAAATAGGATATAAAGAGAGCATGATGTAACCTACCACTAATCCAATATAACCATAACTGATAAAATAATAATAAATGAGTGTTAGGGCCTTAGGGGCCTTAACAAGCACCTTAAGAGAAACTGTCTCATAGACACGTGGAAGATCAATATTTTGATATTTACATGGATAAAATACTCAAAGAGGGAAATAGTCCATTTCCCCAAACAACATGGCCACATGAGACAATATCTTAATACAAAAAAGAATAAAGTACATAACCATTGATCACAATCATTTATATATAAATGACCTGCATTATTTTTAAATAGAGATCATGGACCAATAATGTGTTAGGACACATATAAAGTGTTATTAATATCAAGGAGATTCTTGAATATTCATATCACTCATGTGTAGGACATGATTGTGACCATCGAACTATTAAAGTACAAAATAGACTAAGGAAACACATTAAAATCACACTTTAATCTAATATTACATTAGACCAAGTTGAACTTAACTAACTCCTAGTGTCTAAATATCCTAATACCCCCCCTTTGTTGGAACATAAATTTATGATGGTTCATCACACTTCTCCTGGAATCGTTTTATTTGGTCAACCTACTTCTGGAAATAGTTGGTTGGGCGATCTAGTAGATATCTACACCAATCAGTCAAGTAGTCAACAAGTTTGTTCATTGGACAATTGACCAATAGTCAAAGATAGTTGGTCGGTGGATCGAGAAGTCAAGCATTCAACTACAAGTTGGATACATTGCCGATCGTTTCGAGCATCCTTGTTGAGCCTACTAGACAATGTGGATTTGATGAAGTAAACTCTAACAATCGATGATTATACATGGACAAGATCTTCTCAATTCCAAGGAAGTCAGTAAGATATTGAAGCTATAAATAATATGCCTAATGGGTCATTCATATCATCAAGAGATTCTTGTTGTTGTAAAAGATGTCCAATATGCTTTGTGATGTTCTAATCACAATGCACTATGCTTAAGTGCTGTAACGATGTCTTTAGACACCACCCTTTTTTGATCTTTGAAATCTTATTCCCTCTTCGATTACTTGTAGTTCTATTTGTCTGTTTCATATCAGGTTAGAACCAATCACCGACATGGTATTCGAGTCGATGGTTTGAAACCTCTCTTTCTATCTAAAAATATTACTAAGTCTAATCTTTTGTGTGATAGATCTAGGTCGATGATTTGCAGACTATAACTTGTGGAAATAGATTTGATCTGTCTAGATACCAAACATGGCTTCAAATATTGATCCCATGATTATGAATGGATAAAATTATGCAATATGGGAACCAAATATATAAACCCTACTGAAGAGTAAAGGACTATGACAATATACAAATATTGTGATTCTAGATCCAATAGACGATCAAGAAAATTTTGCTGTTGATGGAAATAAGGATGAGAATGTAGGGGTCATCATGACCTATATCTCATGGGATATTTGGTTTCATATCATTGGAGTCAACTTTCCTCATCAAGTCTCGAAGAAGTTGAAGATGTTGTTCGCCAAATTCGATGAAAGCCACACCATGCAAATGGAGAAAGATTTGATCTCTCTCAATCCTCATTATTTTAACAGAATAGAGGACTACTTGGCACATGTTAAAGAACTACAGTTGAAATTGGGGTAATGTGGAAATAATTACAAGAAGAAATACAGACAACTCATCAATCTAGTCTTGATGAATTTAATAATGCCATTTGACGTGTTCGTTTACACTTTCCACACCAATTGGTAGGTGTGTAAGGAATATGAAAAGGAATACACATTTGAATCTTTTTATAGTCTTTTGATCAGTGATAAACACATATTACTTGAATAAGGAAATCTTGGTGTTAAACATCAATCCCACTTTCTCAAGGGAAAGGGAAAGTTGAATCACAAGGAAAGATGATGGTTTGATACCCATATAGAGAGACCTATATGCCTTGACCAAAAACCTAAAGGGAAAAAAAATTCACCTCGTCAAAGTTGAAAGAAGAAGACATGTCAATACCATGGAAAGATTGGACATGTGGAGAAATTATGCTACAAGAAGATAGACGATTTAGAAGAGAAGGTTAAATGCCTTCAAGGAGATGTGTCCACTGTTCACTGAACTATTGATAATTTCACCTTTCAAGTTGGAACTTCTCAAGCCTTTATATTTCATTTTGCGTATATCGAATGGGTAGTTGACTCTAGGTGCACTCATCAAATGGATAAGGATGCTTCCTTATGCACCTCCTTGAATGAAGTTGAGGAGATGAATATTTATGTTGCTAATGATTTTTCTCTGGATATTGTTGGTCAAGGTGATGTTTCCTGTCAACATGGGAGAATTGTCAACGTCTATCATGTGATCAATATCATCGCAAATATCTTGTCTATTTATTAGTTAATACATATAGGTAAGATTGTGGAATTTTGGCCATATTGGTTATTTGTTTGAGATTTCAAGAAAGGTCAATCAATTTTATTTGGAGGTTTTCTCGACCCGAAGGAATGTTTGTATAAATTTTGTGACACGAATCGACCCAACCCTAAACCTATTTCTCTTGTTTCTTACATTGATGAGTGAATTTGAACCTAGAATGAATGACTTAGACACCTAAAATTTCAAAGTCTGAAGTCAATGGAAACTCAAAAAATGGTTGTTGGTTTACCTAAAGTTCCCCCCCCGATGGAGACTATAAAGGATGTGTGTTTGGCAAACATCATGAGGAACCTTTTGACTCTAGAAAACATGGTGAGCAAAAAATGTCTTGGATCTGTTACAAAATGATCTCTGTTGTATCAATATACCTTCCATGGAAGGTGCAAGGTATATATTGACTTTCATTGATGATATCTCTCATTTCACTTGGGTTTATTTTCTAAAGAATAAGAATCATGTCTTTGAAAAGTTCAAAGAATTTAGAGCCTTTGCTGAAAAACAATGTGGTTGACCCACCAAATGCCTGAGATCAAACAATGGTGGTGAGTATGTAAATTAACCTTTTGAAGAATACTCGATTCCATCTGGTATTGACTGGCTGTGGTCGGTTCCTCATACAACTCAACATAATCGTATTGTAGAATGTAAGAATCAAAAGTTATTCGAAATGGATAGATGTTTTTTGCAGATGAAATTTTTTCCTCCTTGCTTCTGGGATGAAGCTGTATATTGTGCAATATATCTTCTTAATCACATATTGAATTGAGTTGTTCCTTTGGTGACTCCATTCAAAAGATGGTGTGGAAGGAAGTACTCATTCAACCACCTCCAAGTGTTTGGATGTGTTTCCTGGGCTCACATTTCCAATTATTGCAAAAACAATTTGGGTGCAAAGAGTCATGCTTGCATCATGATGGGATACTCTGAAGAACCTAAATCCAATCGTATGTTTGATCATGTCAAATGAAAAACCATTATTCGATGAAATGTATGGTTTGATGAGAATTATTCTGGCATTAAGATATTGGATGTATCCTTTAGATTCTTACAGGGTGATCATTTTGATGTTGTTTTTGACTCTTCTTCTCTCGTTCCATTTTTCAGCTCTTCGTATGGATTGTCAAACTCTGTTCCTGTTTTGAATCAACCATCGAGCTTCGAGTTGATTAGTATGTTGATATCTATTTTGACTGGTCCACCCTCTCCGTCGAATGAATTCGTTCTGATTTTTGATCGACCCTATGCAACAAACAATAGTTCACCCTTTTCTTGTCTACCTAGATGGGCTGCCAAGAAAATTGAAGTTGCTAGACCTGATGATGGTGATATCTCTTCATGAAGATAGACTCAAAGTCAAAAGAAACATACCAACATTGCATTGATGATCACATACTTGAAACTTATGATCTTGTCACCTATTGTTGATCCTAAAATATACTAAGTCAAAAATCTCTCTCTTGTATATTATGGTTCTATACTTGGAAAAATTTCCATCTTATGGCGATTTCATCAGTCTTGTTATAACTTCAACCTTCCTCAAAGTGCACCGTCATATTCTTCTGCATCCAATTTGCACCAACACTTAGTTCATTTTGTTTTTCTTTCTAGTTTGTTGCATTGTCTTGTTAAAGTCCAAAAACTCCACTATCACCAAAATGCACATCATGTTCAACGATCCTCATACTGCACTATAGTTAGAATCTTTTCGATTTTTTCACCATGGGTATGAACCACTTCCCTGATTAATTTGATTGTCATCACTACAAGTCCAACCGATTGACTTATGACACTTATTCATTTTACAGAAATGTTCTTTACTCACTTGATAAATTAGTACTTAGTCGATTTTTGAATTCACTGTGGGTTTGTGGGTCATAACTCTTCTAAATTATCTTATCCTTACATTCGACCGATGGAGCCCCATAATTAACCATTTCTTGAGTTTTCACAGCGAGTTGGAAGACTCGTGGGTTCATATTGATTCTAATATCCCTTGACATCCACATTTGATCCTTTGATATAAGACATGTTTTCTTGTCACTTTTCCCAAGATATATTTAATGCCAATTTTACAGAGGATAACAACTAATTAATTTATTTGAAAGTTGTTATTAATGTAGGAGTTTTGAGGAAATTATCCATTCACTTGAATTTAATTTACATTAATCTTTCCTTTGAAATAAGAGCTTCCAATTATATTATAAAAAAAGAGTTTAATTTGAAATTAATGTCTCAAAGTGACTGTACAAGATTCTGCCAACTTCATCAAACATGGCAACCACAAGAAGAGAACAATTCTACAGGATTACTCTAAACTTGTTTGGGAAGGAGGATCACAGATTCTAGTGGTCGAGGTCATACTAGTATTATTCATCACCTCCATTACCAGAAATGAATGAAAACAACTTCTGTATATTAGGCATTGCCTTGGTAGGTTACGTACCAAAAGTTTTCGATTCTAGAGAAATAGTTTCCTGGTTTGTAGACAAATATGATCAAAATCAGAGGACAATCCAACTCCAAGGAGAATCTCCTATTTCTCTATCACCATTAGTTTTCAAAAGAATGTTAAAAATTCCCAAGCCAACAATTATGTTCAAAGGAGATGAATTAGAAGCTTCTTGCAGGAAAGAAACAATGGATTGGAAATTTTAGAGGAATATCTTGAAGATCCCGCAATGATGCCTAAAGAACTATCTAATATTCATGTCAGTTTACTAAAAAACCCTTATCAAGAGATAGCATGGATTTTTGCTAGAGTGACAGGTCAAGAATCTACAAAAACTGTTCCTCGATTGACTCTTTATATTTTACATTTCACAGTTCATTAACGAGAAATTTTCAACTGGGCAAAGATCATTTCTGGAGAAATAACTTCGCAATTATCAAATTTAAAGAAAAATAATAGATTTTATAGGTATTCATATTTAATATTTGCTATCACCTATTTTTGTGTCTTTAAGGGTTTGAGTGTGGGAAGACGAGTTGACTGTAAAATCGACCTAGTAACAATGTGGTACCAAGACTTATGGAAACAAAAGGCTACATACTATTTTTATGAAGTTTATAGTACATTTGTCTCTTCTGTTAAGAAACTTATATTTGGGATAAAATCATGTAGACTATTCTTGGAAGCATCAACCTTCTTGGAAAAATAGGGGAGCATTTAAAGTATGGAACACTATAGTGTTTTTAGAATATATTGCTCTCATGAAAGGCCTCTCTATATTTATTATTATGTTCTTGATAAAATGTTTGTATATAGGTTTCCAAACAATACCGATAATGTTAGATTTTACTGCATCTTAGATATGGTCTAATAATTCTACACTTAATTAATCAGTTCAATATGTAAGAATAAAAACACTAAGATTCCTAACTTTAACATAGTGAAACACAAGTATACAATCTTCTTTTTGCTGAAAATCAGTGGGCTCCCATGCTAGGGATAATGGATCAACTTCTTTACAAAATTATACCAAAATAACTTACAACAATACTACTATCCAAGGTCTTCTCCTTAGACTTGTTGTCTCTCCTTCTATATTGCTGTCATCAGATCTTCTATCTCTATCCTTACTACTGCCCTCATATCAACCATAAAATGGAATTGTTCCAGCCTTGTAGTTTGCTGTAGCTACCCAAAAAATTTCCCCAAGTTCTTGTGACATTATCCTTTCCACATTACAATCCTACCTCATCTTTCTTGGCCTAATTATCTACTACGACTGCCAAAAATAGGGATGCGACTGAGGGTAGGCTTGCTCCTCAAGCCCGCGCCCACCCTCCTCCATCCTCCAACCATTTCTCAGCCCTCAGCTGCTCCTTAAAGGAAAAAAATTCCTATGGCCTCACTAAAAAAACCTCATCTTTCTTGGCCTAATTATCTACTACGACTGCCAAAAATAGGGCTGCGACTGAGGGTAGGCTTTCTCCTCAAGCCCGCGGCCACCCTCCTCCATCCTCCAACCATTTCTAAGCCCTCAACTTCTCCTTAAGGGAAAAAAAGTCCTATGGCCTCACTAAAAAAACCTCATCAAGGTACCTACCCAAAAAAGAGAAGAAAATTTCATAAATATGAGGCTCAATAGCCTCTCTTCATGGTTGGAAATGTATTCCAAAATTGCAAAAATCTCAAACCTCTATTTCTTCATTGTCTCCAATTGACATGTATCTGTGACAATGAAGACTTGAGTTCTTATTTATACATGTCCCAGGGGTGTGTCAAAAATCCCCCTGATAAAGTAAAGTTTAAACACAAAATTAGGCTTTTTAGTGAGTGTGAAACCCCATCAAAAACTCCAAAATCCCCTCAATTTGTCCATGATTCCCTGACCTCATTTCTAGGTCAATTTTGACAAAACAAAAGTTGAAATTTATGCCAATGATATTTTACATGAGCTTGGAACCTTGGCTTCTTGTGGGAATACCCATCGAAGCTGTAAAATCAACATTTCCCCTTAGCAAGGGAGGTATCCCATCCTCCAACATCTAGATGTACAATTGTCACACATAATAGATATTTCTCTAAATCTGCCACCTCATCTATACTCCAATAGTACAGACTAGCTACTCCCTCTGTCATTGTGGAAATGGGTCTGTGAACTTGGTCACGTGAAAAAGTTCTACTCTCAAGTCTCTTTGATTGCAATATTCCAAATATAAAAAGTATGCAGAACAGAAATAAAATGCTAGAAATGGAAGATGAACAAAAATATAACCAGAACAACACCACAATAATACCAAGATGATACTAGAATGACAC
>ML862607.1:20059-33147 GCA_009831015.1 Picea engelmannii
AGACATATCTGTTGATGTTTGGGCAACATCAAGAAGACATTCTCTTAGAATAATAATTAATAATATAATTATTGATTATTAAATATAATATATAATAAGTAAATGATAATAATAAATAGTTATTGATTATTCAAGGGGCACATCCTTTCATGGATGGTCACCATATATCCCCTATATAGGGAACACTCATCATTGTAATAATATATCGATTATATCTCATATGAAGAAAAACAACATGGTATCAAAGGATTGAGCTTGACTCCTTCACAAGAGGGCCCATGAAAATGAGAGTAGAGTAAAATGTTGGGAGTGTTAAATTCATGGGTTGTTACAATATCTATGTACAACATATTACTTATTTTACTCCTACCTAAATTATAGAAAGAATTCCATAAATTATGGTGGGCAGTAATTTCTAGTAAAAATGTCTAATTACCTATATGAGGAATGCAATGCATATTTACTTCTACCTATATTTATGCAAATAATGGAATGAATTATGGAGGAACAATTTAACAAAGTCAAATGCTATGTGGATGGATTATAACTAAAATAATCTTTGGTTAGTTACGAAAGTATTCTCCAACTATTTATAAGAAATAAAATAAAATAAAATATTTCAAAGAGACATGTCTTTTTTGGATCAATCTAATATTACTATAAAAAGACACTTGTTGGGACACAACAATAGACACACATTTTTTCTCTCTTACACATGGGATAAGTGATATAAGGAAGAGACTAAGAAGTTGAAATTTTCTGAGTTAATTACTGATGTTCTAGTGTTTACTAAAGTAATATCATATATCATTGGAAGTAATTACCACTAGAAAATCAACATGGTTAGCCGTATGACATCAAGTATATGATGGATGTGTGTTGGTAGCTGTATGACATCGAGTATATGATGGATGTGTGTTGTTCATATTAGAAGACATATTATTTGGAGGGTCACTTTATATAGTCGTGCACAAGATAAATTGATCTCGTCTAGGATATGCTTTTTGTTGTTCTTCTTTCTTGTCCCGGGAGGGTCACATGTAATAGCTCTGAGAAGGACCCATAATGACGATCACATGAAGAATACATGGAGGGAAATACCTTCCAACATGATATCAAGGAGAGACATTTCCAGACATGATGCTTAGAGACAAGAAGTCTCTAGGAGCAATGTACCTCCCAAGACAGGACCATGCCAGATAGCAGAGATAGTTCCAATGATCATGAATACAGTGAGTCAAGACTGACTATAGAAAAATTATGGTAGATCCAATAGAGGAGGAAAACATATTATGAGACTCAGAGGGAGTAGGTGTATCATTCCCAATACATGAGTCGAGCCATGAAATGTTGAGGAAGCAAACATGCCAACAGTTCCAATATATGTAGAGGCATTCCCAGAGAGGGAGTAGAGATTGGGTTACCTCTAGTAAAGGAGGAAGAGATACCTTTGGTGTCAGAGGGAGAAGAGATAGAGGAGGAGTCACCTCTAGATCCAGAGGGAGTTTTGATGTTTTTAGCTTCCCAAGACATTGGTTTCATGAGGGAACCTCGATATATCAAGTATGTTCCAAGATGACTTAGCATGATCAACATTTACCTATGTTTCTCTAGGAAAAGGAATCCATGACTGCAGTGTATGTTTAGAAAAAAAGTCCTCATAAGAATTTGAGGAACATGATGCCCGAGGAGGCCTTCACCGGAGCGAATCCTGAGGTTGGACACTTCAGGATATTTGTGTGTCCAGTATACATTCATGTACCCAAGGAGAAAAGCATCAAGCTAAACCTTTTAGGAAAAAAGGGTACATTTGTGGGGTACAATGAGCCTTCGAAGGCATACCAGATCTACATCCTTGGTTAGAGACAGATTGAGGTGAGAAAAGATGTTACCTTTGAGGAGGAGGTATCCTTTAAATATATCTATATGATCTCACATGGAGATTGATCAAATTGATCCAATTGATCCTGTTGATCGTGTAGCTCCAGTTGATGTTCCCAAAGATATTGTAGTAGTTCGGAAGAGACCTACATGGGATCATCATAATTTGTAGGAGGAAAAGGGATATGCACCTCCTCGTGGTACCTTCTGAGTGAGAAATATACCTCAGATATATTCATGCTATGCTGCAACTATGACCCAAATCATTCATTTTGAGCCTTCCTGTTATGAGGAGGAAACTAGTCATCCAGTATGGAGAGATGTCATGATGGAGGATTATTAATACATCATGAATAATGATGCATGGGATGTTGTTTACAGAACTGAGGGGAAGTCTATAGTGACTTCCAAATGGATCTACAAGATCAAGCGCACATTTGACAAGAACATCGAGAGGCACAAAATGAGATTTGTTGCTAGAGGATTCTCTCAGGTGAAGGGAATAGATTACGAGGAGACATTTGCTCATGTTTCTCAATACACTTATATCCAGATGATTATTTCCCCTATAACATCCATGGGTTAGAGAGTACATCAGATCGATGTAAAGACAACCTTTCTCAATGGAGAGATTGATGAAGAAGTATACATCGAGCAACCAGATTGTTTAGTGATACATGAGAAGGAGTCTCATGTGTGCAGGTTGAAGAAGGCCTTGTATGGACTTAGTCAACCACCTCGAGCATGGTATCCAAGGATTTATGGACACCTGATGGTTTTTGGGCTTCAGAAAAAATGTTTTCGATCCCAGCCTATACTACAAGACTGTTAATGGTGAGTCCTCGATTTTGGTCTTCTACGTTGATGATTTACTCCTCACTGTTATAGAGATCCTTATTGTTGAATGCAAGTATGCATTGGCCTCTAAGTTTGAGATGAATGAACTTGGTATGATGCAATACTTATTAGGACTAGAGGTGTGGTAGAGAACTGATGAGATCTTCCCGAGTCAGGGGAAGTACACAGTTGAGATATTGAAGAATTTTGGGATGTTGAACTTGAATCCCGTGGCTACACCAATGGTGACGAATCTGAAGAAAATAAGTGTGTTTTATTCTGATTCTGATGAAATTGATCTGAATCTGTACAAATAGGTGATTGGATCATTGATGTATCTGGTTAACACCAAACCAAATATTTTCTATGTAGTGAGTGAACTTAGTCAGTTTATGAGACAACTGAGATAGACACACTAGATTGTTGTGAAGCATGTGTTGAGATACCTGTGAGGCACAATTGGACATGGTATGAGATATACTTCCAGTATTGGTATGATATGGCAGGAATATATTGACTCTGATTGGTCAGGGAGCGCAGTGGAAATAAAGAGCACCTTCGGGTGTTGCTTCACTTTGGGATCTTCCATGGTTTTCTGGTGTAGCAGAAAACAAACTTATGTGGCTTTGAGCACAACAAAAGCATAGTACATTGCATTAAGTATGTCAGTTCATGAAGTAGTGTGGCTTCACAAGCTCCTTGCATATTTATCCGAACATGTGATGGATTCCACCATTATTCATTATTGTATCCAAAGTTGTGTGAAGATATCAGAGAATCTAGTGTTTCATGAAAAATCGAACCACATTGAGATCAAGTACCATTACATCCGAGACATGGTGCATAGGAAGGAAGTACTGGTGTTGTACCTTCCTATAGATGATCAGGTTTTTGATGTTCTTATTAAACCAGGATGAAGTTCAAGTACTTCCATGATAGACTTGGTGCGACGGAGAGTGCCTCCCTCGCTGAGAGGGAGTGTTGATGTTTGAAACTTCCTAAGACATTCTCCAGATCATACTCCTCTATGAATGAGTTTATTTGATCTGTGATGAAAATTATCCGAGAAGGGATAAGTGGGACATTGATTTGAGAAGGGATAAGTGAGTTTGGGCTTATAGCTCAACGTCCCTTGTGGAGAACACATGATGACATGTCCCATGTGGATAGCACATGAGGACATGTCAAGGGAGTTTAACCTTGATGTCACACACTATGGGAGTTGACCCTAGTGTTTCTAGAGGGTGTAGCCTCTAGAAGTCCACATGGAAGTGCCATGCGTGAAAGACATTCTCCAGATCATACTCCTCTGTGAATTGAGTTGAGTTGATCTATGAGGACACTTATTTGAGAAGGGATAAGTGGGACACTTATTCGAGAAGAGATAAGTGCATTTGGTATTATAGCCCAACCTCCCATGTGGAAAACACATGAGGAAATGTCAAGGGATTTGGCCCTTGACGTCACACACTATGGGGAGTTGACCCTAAGTGTTCCTAGAGGGAGTAGCCTCTAGAAGTCCACTTGGGAGTGCCACGTGTGACAATTTGTTTTTATACTATGGTGGTTGTGTACCACTGGTGGAGAATGCGTGTCTATGGACAGTAGTTGTGTACTACTATGGAAAAATACCTCCCTATCTAAGAGGGAGTGTTAATGTTTTAGCATTGGGTGAAACATCTTTTATATTGGGTTACAGACCAAGGGAGATCAGATACATTTATCATAAAGGTGCACTTGTGGTAAATGGGCCCAGACGTAGTCCTTCCTTGACCATGACATGGAATAATATGGACTTGAGGTGCTTGAAGTGCTTTCCATGTGTCAGTTAGCATTAGGATAACATTCACTCACATGTGTGTACGTGTGGTGAAAGATCATGGTGTGGTATTTGTCCTAGTCATAATGATTTGAAAAGGAATTATAAAGACTCAAGATGCTATGTGCTATTACATGCATACCTAGAGTGAGCCTCATCTTAGAGAGAGTCAATTGGCTCAAAAGGGAGAGCCACAAAATGATTTTCTCCTCAGTTCAGGCGGGAGAGAGACATCTCCCAAGACTGACATACAAGTGTCATGAGTCTAGGGTGAAGTTTGTATACTTTAGAGACAAGCTTGGAATGATGCAGAATGTCTCCCTTGTTGAGTGGGAGTGTTGATGTTTGGGAAACATCATGAAGACATTCTCTTAGAATAATAATTAATAATATAATTATTGATTATTAAATATCATATATAATAAGTAAATGCTAATAATAAATAGTTACTGATTATTCAAGGGACACATCCTTTCATGGATGGTCACCATATGTTCCTTATATATGGAACACTCATCATTGTAATAATATATCAATTATATCTCATATGAAGAAAAAAAACAATATCTAAGTATTACAGGCCACAATTTTAGACTCAAAGGGGATGGAATTTCAGAAATACATTAGAAGGAAGGTTGGCCACAATGACATACTCCAAATCAGATTTTCAAAGTTATGTTAACTTAAAACTATCATAACTTTTGATTGGAATGTCCGATTGAGCTGATTCAAAAGACACTGGAAAGATAAAACATACAATATTATATTGGAACAAGGATTATAACTATTTTAGATCATTACTCTTAAAATATTGAATTTTTAAGTTTAATGTTTTGGTTAGACCTCAATTAAGCATCAATGGCAATGCCTACATTTAGTGGAGATGAAGTTAAAGATGAAATCAATCCCAGGGAATGGTTGAGGATAATAAAGAAAAATAATTTGACACCTTTTACAACAATACTTTTCTTGATTGGTGAAGCTTTCAAGTGGTGGTATAACCTTGATAGAGATACTAAACTCTCCCCCACATGGGAAAAATTTGAAAAACTCTTCTCAAATAAATGGATTAAGGATAAAAAAATGGAGGCAATGTATAGAATTCAAGATGATTTAAAAGAAGAAAAGGAAGAGATCAAGAGGAGAGGTGATGAGCTATCTAAGATACGATACCTTAATTGATCAATCATTAAGGAAGTTCAAAAATTAAAATAGGGAAATACTAGCAAAGGAAAGTGGGAAAAAGATGAGTCAAGGGAATATTTGAAAAAGAAAGATGAAGAGATATGTAGATTACAAAACCATAATAAAAAACTACTAGATGATGTTAATAGATTTCAAGGAGAAAATAAGAATTATCAAAATCAAGAAGAAACAAGTATCTTGGATGAAGAATCTACCAAAAGACTTGAAGGGGAAATTTGCAAGAAGGTAGAGGAATCCCTAAATACCGATGAGATAAGATTAGAAATGAAATCCTGAATTGAAGAAGGATGTCATAATTTGATAAATGGGGTGACATTGCAACTTCAAAATGAGAAAAAATACAAGATTCAAGAAGGTCACCAGAAGATACTTGAAGAAGTTGAACTTCATCTAGAGGATGTAGATGCCAAATATGATGGTATTACCTCCAAGGCTAGAGTAATCAAAGACCAATAAAAAAGGATAGAGGATGGCATTGTATCTGAAAAGAATATAGATGAAGTGCATATGCAAAGTGAAGGAAAATCATCAATTGTGAAACCATATCGACACCCTCATTACCAAAAAATATTTCAAGGAATACAAGAAGATTGATATCAACATTATAAAGGAAGAAGATGGAATACTCATCAATATTCATAGAACAATGAATCACAAAACCATTATTCAACAAGATATTATCATAGACAAACAACTACTACAAATTGGAGAAGCTTCAACAAAAATACATGGAATCAAGGGAAATAAAATTATGCAACAACTAGGCACCAAGGATTATGACCGAAAATAATTGATTTTGGATGGATGGATCATCATCAATGGAAATAAGAAAGCAATAACATACAAAAATAATATTACTTGATTTCATCACATGTGAAGCCTTTAATTGCAAAGCTTTGAGGACATAGATTTTTGAAGGAGGGTACTATGTTATGACCCAAGGGGGGGAATATATAGGGTTAAATGTACATGATATTACCCCAAGGAAGGGCATATAAGGGGATAAATGTACATGTAATGTGTAAATATATATGTAATAGTGTCGACCTAATAGTAAAGGGGCTTCATGTATAGTTGTGAATATGTATATATAGAGATCATGTATTCATTATGGAGGACATGTGAATTGTGAAGTATGAAGGTAATTGGTTATTTGGAGGAGGTTCTCCTATTCTTTAAGAAGTTATTGTATAAATTATCTATCTTGGAGTTGTGATCCATGCTCACATTCTGTACATGGTGTGTAATTCTATTATGATATTTTAAGCAAATAAGAAAAACAAATGATGCCAATGTTACACAACCCATAATCCATTTAACCAAACGCAACCCAAACTCCACATGACAAATAAGTAACATGAGGTAAATCCATAATAATCTATCATAGGCCTTAGACAGATCGAGTTGTATAACTGCTATTGGATACTAGGAGGATATAATAATATGCAATCCTTCTTGAGCCATGTCAATGGCCTCATGAATAATCCCTCCTTTGAGAAAACTACATTTCTCAATGGAAATAACCTTTGATAGAAATGGATTTATCCTAACAAATATCACCTATGCAATGATTTTATACATGCAGTTACACAACGAGATTGGCCTAAACTCATCAAAGGAGATTGGGCAATCAACGTTGGGAATCAAAGCTATAAAAGTAGATTTAGAACTTCTCAACATCTTTCTGGACAATTGAATCTCCTTAACAACACGTAAAAGGTCATCACCCAAGACATCGGAAAAATCAATTAAAAACTTGGCAGTCCAACCATCCAGACTAGGAATCACCTTCTTAAATGAACGAATGACAACTAGGAGTTCCTCTTTGGAAACTGGTTTGTAGAGGGCTTCATTCCCTTCCTCATCAACAAGTCTCAGGAAAAGTGACACCAATTTAAGAATTTCCACCATATTTTCTTGGTCTGGATCCTTGAAAATTTCTTTGAAGTGATTGACTCCCAACTTTGCAAGTTATGAGAAACCCCAAACCTTGTTTCCTTCACAATCATTCAATTCCAAAATAGTATTATGATTTTCTTGTATCTCACAAAGTTTTGGAAAATTTTGGTGTTCTAGTCCCCTGCTTCGATCCACAATGTTCGACTCTTCAAACACCACTCCTTCTCATTGTATAAAAGGATCTTGGTCTAGTGTTGTTCTAGAGTATGAATCCTGTCCAACTGGTCTTGTGACAAGGAATCCATTGCATGCTCATCATAAATTTCCTCTAATTCTTGTTCAATCCCTTTGATAGTATGTTCCTTGTGCTTATGCTTCCCGCCAACCCAATGAACAACTTTCTCTTTTATCAATCTTAGGAAAGAAAAATATTGTGCACAAGAGGGAACCTTAGAACTATTATGATAATATATCTAGTTCTCTCTAATTATACCTTAGAAATCCCCCTCTTCCTACAAACAAGGGTTGTACTTGAACGAAGCTTCAGGTTTTATTTCACTCTTTCCCAACTCTAAGTAGATTGGGAAATGATCAAAGCATCTAACTTTCCCAACCTAATTTCTGAACTAATGAATTCTTTTAAGAACTACATGATGTGCAAGGAATCTATCAAGTCTTTTGGAAACCCCGCTCGATCCATTTATGTTGTTGCTTCAAGTAGGGAAAAGTTGGATAGGATCAATTTCTATCCAACCCTCCAATTCAAATTTGTCCACATAATAGTTAGCCAATCTGTGTTCATGAGAAGAAGGGTCCCATATTTCCTTCCTATTCATAGTCAAATTTAATTCCCCACCAATTATGAGATTATTGAAATGAAAGCAACTTAAATCAAGGAGATTATCCCAGAACTATTCCTTACCCTCATAGGGATCATATAAATTGAGCAGAGACAGTGAGAGGAACAACTCCTTTATATGTAACAAAATATAAATCCCTAAGAAAACATAAAAGAAAATGATCAAAGAAATATTCATATTAATCCCAATGATAACCCCCCTAGAGAAGCTAACTGAATCCACACCAAAACAATCCCAACTAGAAAACAATTTTCTCAAGTCATGTATGATGGTCTCACAAGGCCTCATCATCTCCTGTATCATAATGAAATCCTAATGATCTAATTCTAATAATATTTTAAGGGATATTGTTTTGGCCTCCTTCCTAGGCCTCTCATATTCATTAACATAATCTTCATGGAGGAACTGCATAAAGGGAAATTCTTGGTCTAAGAACCCATTAAATCACTTATTATTTTCCTTGGTTAATTTCTCTTGTAGCCTTTTCTTATGCATGCTTGAGGGAATATTTACACCTTGATTTCAATGGACCAATATACTTAAGTTGATCAAACCCCAAGCCCCTTGAAACTCCTGGCACCTAAGAGGAGTTCCTATAATGTAGGAGGTAGGGATCCCTTCCACTAGAGTTCAAAGGAGGGTTAGGAACAGAAGGTCTTAGGGTCCCCACATACTGGAGAGGAAATAGATCCACATCACTTGACAATCCCATAGTAAAAGAGATGCCAACATTTGACCCCACTTTATGTATTGAATTATTAATCCTTGAATTGGATCAAGGGGAAGGAAAAGAACATTGAGAATGAAAGCTATACTTAGACCTTGTAGGACTCAAGACATATAAAGGTAAAAACAAATTTATAATCTTACCCATGGATGTTGATGTAGGAGAACCTTTGGGCCATAATGCCTCCAAATTGTTCCATTGGGATGTCGAGAAATCTAGTTCGCCAAGGAAGTTGGCCACATGGTTAGAGTGGTCCTCCCAAAACTGAGACCCTGTAATTAGTGGAAAATAAATATTGCCAACCAAAAATTACTTTTCTGTCTCAGTCGCTCCATGAAAATAGGTTATTGTATAAACATCAAGTAATTTCTTCTTCTCCCCCACAGTCGAGTCTAGAGTTTTTTTTGATTTTTGAATGGGATCCATGGCCAACACTTTTGTATCCACCTCCTTATTCTTCCATAACTTCTTTTGGAAATTCAGGTCATAGTTGACCAAGACATGCCCAAATTTGTGCCACCAAACACATCTAAATTGAATATTTATATAATCCAGAACTTGAGAGTAAGACCTATCCTCGATCACAATATTTAACATTTCAAATAAACCTTTATGCACATCTAGCTCGACTAGAATACATATTACTGAGTGAGATTTGCTAGAATTATAGCTGTCATTTGCTGGGATGAAAGTCCCAATAACTGCACCAATCACTTTTAGTCTCGAGTCCAACCAAAATTCTAGTGGTAGATTTAAGATTTTGATCTAGATGGGAGTGCTATTATTAATCTCTTCCCAAACATCGAACAATGAATGCCATGGTTTAATAGAAAGAATACTCTGGTCCCAATAATGGCATCCCTGAAGAATTTTGCTCGCATATTCCCTATTCTAGAATATAAACCCTATTCACTCCTAGGTGAAAATATGAATGCCTAGACCATAACCTAAGAGGGGATCCCACTCTTGTTGCATCCATGAGTTCACAGTAGTCATTTAAACCCTTTTGCTAGTAAATTTACCGACCAATGTTTGAACTTCCAGTGCCATAATTTGACTGAATCAGAGGTCCTTCCCGATGAATATTGAGACTTCACCCCCTCTGGACTTTACAACCTTCCTCTTCTTTCGACTAATCGACTCACTCGACTTCTTAGTGCATAACCCTTGCAGGTCATCCAATTCCAAATTCCCGCCTATAAACCCTAAAATTTCAGGTTGATGGAGAAAACTTACCACATGCGTGGTGTTGAGGAAAATATATGAAATGATCTTACTCAAGAATTTTCAGATCTTGCTTGGCTAAAGAAAGATAGATGATAATATCACCCTATGTTTATAGCCATCAAAATTTGTATCCTAATTCACAAGTATTGATGACAAGTGCTTATGATGACTTTTTTTATAGATGAAAGCTTGCTGGAAAATTCATTATTTATATATTTTTCTGAATATAACAGATGCTGAAATAAATATAGAGACCGAAGTAAAAACACAAAGTCAATAATCAAAACATTTGAGACATAAATCAATCGTTTATTTCATTCCAATTCATCAAAATAATCGTTCTCTTTACAAAATTCCCTAAGGAAGTTTTGGACCAAAGTCAAACATAGATGTCCCCAATGAATCATACAAAAGGACTTCTGACATAAAGTAAAAAACTGAACTTTAAAAGTTGTATCAACTTGCCACAAATTGCTGCCCACTCAACTTTGCACAATAGCCTTTGTCAGTCATGAAATTTAATTCACAAATAGACAAGTCTACACAAACTATCATTGATAGATCAACACCTCTGAAAAAAAAGTGTTTGAATGATGTAACTCAGCCGTGAATCTTGCTGTCTACAATAGGACCCTGCTATCATAAAAGAGAATTAGGCTTCCAATGAATTAAAGAATGAATGAAAACTGAATTATCTCAACAAAACTCAAAGAGAAAACCTTAGTATGCTTATCCTTCTATTCTCCTCTTGTTCCTCCTTTTCCTTTTGCCTTTAAGAAATTAGAATTAGTTGAAGTAGTTGAACTACTTCTTTAGTTAAGTTAACTAAAACTCAACCAACCTTTTTGTTAATGGGGAAAAGTAATAAAATCATAATAGGGTTTTTAATAAATAATAACTAGTAGGTGGGACCCCTTGAGACTCCCTTTAGTTGTTTATCAATCACAACACAACAAGTTAATCAAACAAAACATCCCTCCTTGTGACTGCCATCATCACTTTCATATTTTGACAATTTATGTCAATGATAATTGAAATTATTTCCAAAAATATATTCCCATATATCCAAAAATAGTGTGCTGTCCAAAATTTCAGAAGTCAACTGTTCTCAACAATCAATAAATAAAAAAAAACTTAAAAAACCATATTTTCCACTCTAGGAGGCAATCTTTCCCTTGTTGCTGTTATCACCTTTTGATCTCTCTGAATTTTCCTTAGGCTGTGTGGAGCCTTTAGGCCTAATCTCATTGAATACATGAGAGAAATAATCTCTCAAATGCACGCGGGAGGACATAGATTTGGTAGAGTCATTTGAGGGTGAGGAAGGGGCAACAACAAATTTTCCTTTGTCAGGGGCATGATCGGCCTCGGTTTTTAAACTTTTTCTTGCATGGGAAGACTGTACTGGTGAGTGGACAGGGGAAACTTGGACAATTTTATTAATAGGTGGAGGGGAAGGTAGAGACAAGTTATGCAACCCATGATGTTGGGAGACTGCCAGGTGGACAATCTCTTTCCATCCATTGTTTTCAGGGATTTCAGGTTGTAGTGAAACATGAGGGGGTACTGGGATACTAGGGACCTATGGGGCTTGGAAGGAAGGCCTTTTAGGCCTAGGTTGGACCACTCCTTTCCTAATCCATTTAAAAAATCTAGCTTGAAATATCTGGCCTAACTCTTGCAAGTTTGCATCAAAGTGTATAGAGAACCTTGGCCTTCTAGGGCCCCTATTCCAATTTCCCCTTCCTCTGTTACCCCGACCATGGCTACCTCTGCTGAAAAAGATCATTCCTGTATGCATTATTAATTAGCAAATAGTTTCTTCAACAACCATACATGACAACTCTTTTAAATATGAAGCAAAATTTGGCTCAACAACATATCAGACTCATGCAATCCAAACCATACAAATCGTTTGATGCTTGTTGATGAGTAGGGGGTGAACACGGGTTTTGGGATATGTGAGGGATTGTATTGAGCGAAAAGTGTTAAAATGAGGGGGAAAAGATCATGATTACTGCTGATAACATCAAACAATCATCTGTATCTTAAATCAAAAGAATATATCACTGTAATTCATCCCCGTGCGATCCTTTTAAATGTCATAATACACAATTTATATTAATTATAGTTAAATTTTAGGAACAGGGAGTGGATAGTGAATATGGGAAGGCGAGGGGAGTTGTAATGTGTGAAAAGTGAAATAATGGTAGGAAAAAAAATGAATAATGTTCCTAAAAACCAATTAAGTAATCCATAAAAACAGTTCTGTATCCAATGCAAACGATCCAACAACAATTAAACAATTACTGTGTGTTAAAAATTGTTCACTATTCCACATTTAAATCTTCAATTTTTTTTCATTAACACAATGTATCATCATACTCAGAATCACTATGCCTTTCAACCATCCTGTTAATAGAATTCTTGTTTCTTTTCATTTACTTCTTTTTTTTATTGAAAACAAACTCCACAGAAGCACACAGTCATATTGTCTCATCTCTATCGAACATATATTTCTATAGACTATCAACCAATGCCCATAATTCATAATTTCCCAAATCAAACATAGACACATGTCTTTTCTTGAGTTAAACAAACTCTTTTAAAACTTGCCCGATCCCATTCTTTT
>ML862608.1:4433-15258 GCA_009831015.1 Picea engelmannii
ATACATGAATTTTAATAATATAGATAATATTAAAATTTAAAAGAAAATGGTTAGAAAATAATATGAATAAGGAGATTGTTCAATAAAAATTAAAACTCTTATTTTAAAGTATTTTTTATATAATTTAGTATTTAAATATTTAAATTTAAATTTAAATTTTATCATTATGAATAATGTAAATTTTAATAATATAAACAATATTTTTTTATAAAAGAAATGAATAAAAGATTAACGTATTTTTTAATATATTATTAGTAATAGAAAATTCAGTTATTTTTTTATATACAAATTTAATATTTTATAAATATTTTTATTTTAACTATTTTTTTACTTTACTATTATATAAATTTTAATAATATAAACAATATTAAAATGTAAAAGAGAATTTTATAAAAAGAAATGAATATAAAAAAATTCATTTTCATGGCAGTGTGGCCATACATCCATGCAATCACCTTTCCCGAGTTCTATTTTAATTGCCTATTTTAATTACAACATGCAGGTGGATATGAATGTGAATGGAGGTCGCGAGTTCAAAATGCATTATGCAAGGATTTACAATGTTGGTAAGCTTGTTTATTTAAATTTTTAAATGCATAAGATGTATAAAAAGTTGTAGCCATGAGAGTGTTGAGATTAGGAGACTTTAATACCTAAAACTATAGATATTTTTGTCAAAATTGAGGTTTTACACTCAATACAAATACATATGTTGGTTGTTTGTTTTAAAATCCAAGAAGCTTGAAATGAGAAATTAAATGGATGACTATAGATATTTTGTTTCGAAATTGAGGTTTTACACTCAAAACAAATACACTTGTTTGTTTTAAAATCCAAGAATAGTGAAATGAGAATTTAAATGAGTCATTGAGATAAAAATGTTGATTGTAGGCTAGGTTTGGATGGAGTTGTCTATCACATTGTTTTGTTTTTCTAAATCTTTGTTTTGAGCGCTGGTTCCAGAGAAAACTTCAAAGAATTCACTTTAGAAGAGCTAAAAAATAGTAGCATGACACGTTGACACTAAAGGCATTGTAAGATCCAATCAACCCCATACTCAGTGACATGTGACTAAATCATGTGACTAAATCACTTAGTCTCACGCCAACTATGTGTGATTCATAGGAACTTAGCAACATGCCTAGTACACACTCTATCACATTTCCACTCAAATTTGAATTTGAAGTCATAATAGAAAGGAGAATTTGAAGTCATAATAGAAAGGAACAACGTCGAGGACAATGGAAAACAACCTGCAAAAGGCTTCTATAGGAACTTCAAGATCTGGGAGCTTGATGGCCAAAGGCTCAAACTAAGGCAATGTATTCATTTTTTGAAGAAATTTATCGATCAAGTCTCTTGAAGCTAAAATAATTTTGTCGGAATGCGAAAATTCCTGTGATTTGAAGTTATGCAATGGCGGAAGATGTGTTTTTTAAGCTATTGAAAGAGAAGCTAATCATTTACATCCTTTAAATTGTGTAAGTGTATAAAGTGATAAAAGAGGAGTTGGTCCGTTTCTAGCAATGAATTCAATAGCTTGTCAATGTCAGTTTTTGAGATGAGATATTATCGATCTCCATGATTATATTGTCATGCAATGTAGAGATTGAAATAAGTACAACAGATGCTATGTTTTTTTAAATTAAAACATTATTTTTCTATAAATATTTTTTTCTCTTTATACTTTCGAGAATCTGTTCTAGATTCCACTTGACCTTATTTTGAAAATTTTAATAGACCCATAATATCAAAATATTTTGAAAGATGAATGGACACATAATATCGAAATATTTTGAAAATCTGAATGAACCCAGAAATGGAATTGAAACAAGTGATCTCTCTGAAATTGCAGATTTCTGAATTACCAAAGTCAGATTAGCGTCTAAAAATAATAATAATGAGTAGCTAAGGCAAACACCAATACTAAAAACTAAACATAAATGGCATGATAATCTTGTACGGATTATTGCTGGGATTTATGAGAGACAAAGCTAATCATAAAAATTGTCTAGAGATTTTAGCTTGAAAGACTGACTGTAATTGAAATGATACAGGACAACTGAAAGATATGTAAAAAATGAATCTATTGAAAGACCATGATTGCTCCCTCTGTATTATCGATTTCGTCAACTGGTTTTTACAATGAGAAAACAAACCCACAGAAATAACAAGGAACAAAATACTGTAAAAATATGACCAGATCCGTCCGTATGAGCTATAACAGTTTTTCTCCTAACTGCATCTATGATTCCCACCCATAACCATATGCACATACTTTAACACTAACACATACGCATCTGTCTATCTCTGTATTCTTCGATCCCACGACGTCAGAATGCCCGGATTAATTTACTGTATTTTAGGATAGGCAGCTCCTCAATAAATAAACCTATGAAATGTCTTCAAGAGTCGAAGAGAACACGTGTAGATTTTTTCACAGGCCTAGCTTTAATTTGGAAATAAAAATGTAATTCATTTCATTATAAATTGTTTGGAATCCAAATTTGGGAATAAAAATGTAATTCATTTGATTTTAAATGGTTTGGATTCCAATAATAAATAAAAGAGTAAATGAACAAAGATCCCTCAACTTAAATCTACAGAGGGTTTTTGATCTTTAGAGGGTTAAAGAAAAAATGTGCAGAAGTCTAAACATTAATCTTTTCTTAAAAAGATAATTTATTAAAAAATAAAAATTAAACAAAATCAATAAAATAAATAACTAAATAAAATCTATAAAATAAAACAGAATCTATAAGATCTATTTTGAGTTATCTTAATTGTTTTTTTAAACAAAATAAAAAAATAAAATCCAAAAATTAAACCAACAAAACTTCATCTTAACTTAAATTTAATAAAACAAATAAAAAATAAATCAGCTAAAATCCATTGACTTAACATGATGTCCATTGCCCCATATTAATATCAAAGATTGATAAGATTTCATGAAATGTCTTATGTTTTCATTTTATTTGGAATTTTATGTATTTTTATTTTTATTGTTCCAATATCAGCTAGAACTTTACGACATTTTATTGAGAGATGCTTCAAACAAAATAGCTGGCAATAGCCATTACAACTTTTTCCAATAACTTGCCAGATAGTTATGACTAACTAACAAGTTTAAAGCATATTTTAGCACGGAAAATACTCGAAATTGCACAAGATAAAATATTATGAAGCAAAACAACTTGCTCCTTGGAACTATGAACATAGCAATCAAAATGGGCCAAAAAAAAAAGCAATCTGCAGCAGTCCTGTCTGCAATCTATAACATCATATGCTGGTGACACAATTTCCTTGGTCCATAAAGTGGCATATAATATAACAAAGTTGTCTAAAAGGTAATAACTGGCTTGATTTTCCAATTGTGCGCTTAACTTTGGCCCTATATTTCATCAACAATAAAACTATTTATGGTATTATTATGTAACTATTTATATTACCATACTCTATATCTCATAAGATATTATGGTATATCATTATGATTAAGATAATTATCCTTGTTCACTATGTGGAAATACTAAATACCTTAACCTTAATAACTTTATACTGTTCTATTATCGAAAACTATTTATTTAATCAGTGCGAATTATGATTCTATGATATAGTAGTCACCAGAGGAAATACTCATATTAAATCCGATCTTTAGTATTTTGGGGAGCTTTATATTAATATCAATTTATCAACACAATTTATTTCCAGTTTATCTATGGCTACGTTGCCAGTTTATTGTGTTTACTGCAATCAACTACTGTATAGTGCAAAGAATTTTCACACATTTGTTGTCATAAAAAATTACAACCCTATGATGCCACGGAAAATCCGCAAAAACAAGACAGAATTAACAAGACCGCTTATAAGAGGATCCAGAGAGTTTTAAGGAACAACAGACTGGGTGCAAAGGCTTGATAGATAATCCTAATCATGGGTATTACTCATCGGCCAGGCAGGCGAATTTCAACATTTTCCAGAACGTTAATCTGTTGATTCTGTCCATGGCAGGCAATATTGAAGTCTTGTTGCTCAGATCATATGAGATGATGAAGCTGCCAATAGGGAGGTTCAAAGAGTGTATCTGGTTAATATTGACCAGTTTTGGTTACTAATTTTAATGTAATTTGATACCCCTAAGCGGGCGAATGGAAATGCCCGATGATGATTTAGTATACTTCGGCCGCCGCTGCAGTGTACTGGCTGCAAAATAAAAGGAACATACAACAGCTAAAACGCATTTCTCTGTGGTAATGCACTCTACAAAACCCTAGAGCTTCCGCCCTAAGCTTACCAAATAGAGGTTTTTCGAAAAAATCATGCAATATAAGCTTAAATTTTGTACTAGATTTCAAGCTTATAAGCTTCCGCCGTTTGGCCACTTAGAAAATCGAGAGAGTAACCATTGCACAAGATTCACATACAAAGAATATTTTGTATTACTTAATAGACAAATGGAGGTTACATATATATAGCATGCAGATCAATGACTCATAGCAATCTAGATCCTAAGAAAGTGGATCTGATTAGCTAAAAATAGTAAACCTAGAAACTCACAGTTACAATAGTCATAGTTGAAACTCACAGTTACAACAGTCATAGTTTATCTCAAACACCCTCCCTTAATGCTTACATTACAAATATCACAATCACAAATTACAAAACATAACAAAAGGTTACAACACAAATTTTGTCATGTCTATCTCACTGGCATTACACCCATCTCTGAACTTCATAGACACGCTCTTTATCTCCATCATCTTCGAGCTACCACTTCATACAACACAAATACAACCGCTTCTGACCATCTTTGAAGTATCTATAGGACCGACGATTCTAAACTACTTCGAAGAATAGTCTCGATACTGAAATATTCAGTAATCGATCTTACAAAATGACCTTTTTACACACACTTACCAACACAATGATAACCCATAACTGATTAGCTTGGAACACCGAAGTACAACAAGACCTTCCAGCATTTAAGTTGACATACTCAAACTAGTAATGCATTATTATAGCACCGAAGCCCTCAAGAACTACAAGATTGAATTACATCACCATGTTTTATATTTGGTTCTTCATAATCATATAAATTTACAAATCACAAACTGCACACCAAATAAAAACATTGAATACTACACACAGATCCAAGAACATTATAGACATCTTTTATTGTAAATTTCATACCTGGCCCCATAATGAGATTGCCTGTGATTCTCGACAACTTCAACCTGGAAATGAATCTTAATAATTTGAGGCCTAAATACTAAACTCTCAAATCCCACAACTGTTGCGATCTCAATCGGAAAAGGAGATAGGAACTGGAATCAAAGGTGACCACTAGCATATTATTGAAGTCCAGTTTGACCAATTCCAAATATTTTGCGTTGTTAATGTATGGCATCACGCTCCTGTCAATTATACATTAAAATACTTGAGATTTAGCATGCACAGTAGCGATGACTCTCGTGGGTAACATAATTTTCTCTCTCCACTGGCAGCGACTCGATCAATACTTATCTCCACTCAGCAGCTACCAAAAGAAATGGCACATCAAATCGTAGGTCGACACTCCTCACAAGACAAACAACAAAACACACTCACAAAATAAATATATTCTCACACTTCTACAGAAAATTAAGAAATTCAACACTCCCTAAGATACATATATGAAGAGGATCAGCTCTCAATCTCTCACATATTCCTGGCCCTCACATGAAGGAGTCTAAGCTAGAACCAGCTCTGATACCAACTTAGAAATCAAGAGAGTAGCCATTGCACAAGATTCACACACAAAGATTATTTTGTATTACTTAATAGACAAATGGAGGTTACATATATAGCATGCAGATCACTGATTTCTAGCAATCTAGATCCTAAGAAAGTGGATCTGATTAGCTAAAAATAGTAAACCTAGAAACTCATAGTTACAATAGTCATAGTTGAAACTCACAGTTACAACAGTCATAGTTAACCTAGAAACTCACAGTTACAACAGCTGTAAGCATTATCTCTAACATGGCCAGGGCTTGCTTTTGCTTCTGCATAAGAAGAACTTGCATGAGCCCAAATCATGAAATCACAAACGATAATATGTGGTCAAATTCAAGATGATAATCCAAAAAGTTAGATCGACGACTTACAGGATTTAGGGAGCTGTTCTCTTTGAAGCTTTCCTCCAAAAGAGCCAGAAATAAAGAGCATGAGAGGTCGAAAGCCCATGGACAACCATCGGGTTACCTTGCGCTAGAAGATAACATTGGTTCCCTCGTGCTGGAAGATAAGACATTGACAGGACGTTGACAGATAACCCACTGACAGGACAGTAACAAGAAAACCAGTTGTTTGGAAATGCATGACAACTTATTCAGGAGGTGAATCTAACGGGCAGTAAAGGAGGTAGGGTACAGATGGAAAGCAACGAAGACAATGGTATTGGTTGATAGTTTTTTCCCTCTCGACAGGTTTTGGTTGACAGGTTTGGGGCAAAACTTTTTTCCTATATACATGCATTTTTCCTATAAAATGGTGGTTTTCGAAAACCTGTCAACCAGGTTTTTTAAAAAACCTAACACTAAAAAATGCTTTCGACATAATAATAATGTATATCTTACCAATTCAATATATATAATCGTAATTTATCATTAAACTATACTCTAAATTATCTACAAATATAAATATAATTTAAAATGTGAACTTACATTCTTTAAAACCATATAACCTGACCCATTCACAAATATATAAATATAAGTAATTTAAAATGTAATCATATATTTCTTTAAAACCATAACCACATTTAATCTAAATACTATTAGCTAGTTTCATCTACAATGAAATATATGATATAGTGATATTTTTTTATTTAATCTAAAATACAAATATATGAAAAAATAAGTAATCTCATATCATAAGTATGGTTTCTATTATGATTAACACATCTTTAAATTGTCATATAATTTATTTTATCATATTTATCAATACTTCAATACCTTAATTAATTTAAATAATTTCTAATTTTATTTATTTTTATATATAAAAAAATTATGATAATCATAACTCTCAACCTTAAGGACTTATACGCTTAAATCTTCCATAACATGTGAATACATTAATTTTTATAAATTTACAATATTTAATTGTTTTGTAACTTATAAATTGACACTTTAAAAGAGTTGGTAACTAAATTAACAAAAATAAAAAGAGTTGGTAACTAAATTAACAAAAATAAAAAGTAACACTTCTAATCTTAATATTAATAAACAATGTCTCCATTTAACAAAATACTATCTACAATAAAAAAAAATTAACAATCATGATCCATATTAATTTCAGAAAGTAGTTAAAATTTAAAATGTAAGATTATGCTAATAATCAGTTTCAAGTATATATGCATCATTTATTTATAACCATTATAAATATAAACATATTAGGTCAAACAGTTATGGGTAATACATAATCTAATAAAAATCTTCATTTTCATTACTTATACTTATTTAGTTTCCATGCTTCTCAAAGGATACGCAAAACATAAACATTGAGCAAAAGTGAGCAATTATTTTTTTTACATATAACTTGACTTAATCTAAGTCTAAATATATGTGTATTTAAGTCTAAATATATGCGTCTATATATATATATAGACTTATACTTATTTAGTTTCCATGCTTCTCAAAGGATACGCAAAACTTTGAGCAAAAGTGAGCAATTACTTTTTTTACATATAACTTGACTTAATCTAAGTCTAAATATCTGTGTATTTAAGTCTAAATATATCTATATTTATATATAGAGAAAAATCTCTTGAGTTAAGAGCTCTTTAGAATAAATAATTAGGTAAACATGTTACACAGTTAAACATCTAAAGAGTTAACACGTCGACCAATTATACATTTATTTTTCTACCAAATTGAACAGGTTTTTCAGCAGTTGTATGCAAGTAGGAGACCGATAACAAAGTTTTGCAAACTTCAGTTTTAACAACCAAACAATCATGGACTCCTTTTTCGCATTTTTCAAGTTCATTATCTGACTCCTTGTTGGGAGGAATATGTTTACTTCCATATAACCATTACAAGTCTCTATAATTTTTTCATGAAATGTCCCTGAAGAGTCTACCGTGTTACAATGAAAATTTGTTTAATCTTAATCGCATTCTTCCTTAGAAACGCTTTTGAAATATACGAAATCAATTACGTCATGGCCCGTTATAGTTGATGGAATTATCTGTTGTAAAATCGGATTTTTTTATTTTTTTCATATTCATAGTTATTAATTGCAATGTAGACATCCTTTCATCTGTTATTGTAATATAGGACTCTCCCAAAGTCCATCGATGTTTATAAGCAACAATTTTATCACGAAAACCCAACCAATGACTGTAACAGAGCAACAAATGAACTACCAGCGAAACCTATGAAACAAAACTTGTGACAATAAGATCTATTTTTACGGAACATGAAACAAAGGGGAAAACAAAAGAAAAGTATGTTGTAGCTCACATTAAATATACTCGAAGAATGAAATGTTATTATATGGATTTGGAAATAAGGACGAAAATTGGGAAGCTTAATGCAACATATAGCGATTTAAATACATCTAACTTAAAAAGAACTATGATTGATAATCTACTACAATGAAACCCTAATGTTTTATTATTCAGAGTATAACATGCATCATAGGATGCCAACCTGGTTAATCCTTTCGAGTTTGAGAGGATGCCAACCTGGTTAATCCTTTCGCGTTTGTCCTGACTATTTCACCATTAATCTAAGATGAAATGACTATTTCACCATTAATCTAATATGAAATGAGAATGATATAAATCCTAATCATGAACCGTGCCAAGACATCTTTTTGGTCTCCCTATGCATTAAAAATCGATCACCACACACCATATGATGTAATGTAATGCAATGCACTGAACCCTAGAGAGCTCGAAGCTTGGAAATTTGGCTATATGTCTGAATGCTCAGATGAGGACGAGAACGCTCCGATGAAAGGTAATTAAATAATTAAAGAAATGACAATTTTTTTTATGAAACGATAGTGGTTGCGTTTCACCTAATCCGCTAGAACTGAAATTTATCAAGAGGATGAGAACGCTCCCATGAGGATGAGAACACTCTAATGAACAGGTAATTAAATATTTAAAGAAATGACAATTTTTTTTATGAAACAATAGTGGTTGTGTTTCACCTAATCCGCTAGAACTGAAATTAGATATTGATGTGCTTAGCTACTTGATCCGTATATATGTATATGGGAAGGTCATGAGTTCAAAAATTATTTATAATGAAATGAAAAACCCAGGTTAAATTTGAAACGCCAAGCTAGGTAATACATTAATTTTTTTATAAGTGGTGGTATTATAAATGTATTCTAAATGGTGGTTGCTTCACCTCGTTCTCCATTGCCATGTGCATCCACGTCCAGGTACATATAAAATGACAGTCCAAAATAACACTTTAGGATACCTGATCCTCCATTTCCACACTCATCCACGTCCAGGTAAATTTGAAACGCCAGTGCAAAATAACACGTTAGGACACCTGGTCCTCCATTGCCACGGGCATCCATTCCAGGTAAATATGAAACACTAGTCGAAAATAACACCTGTGATCCATACATCTATGGGAGATTGCCACGCCCATCCAGTCCAGGTACGTCAGTCGAAAATAACACCCTTGATACATACATCTATGGGAGAGATGGCCAAACCTGGCGGACATGAAGAGATAAAGTAAGGATATGCCAAGTAAATTGATGCTCGAGGTAAATGTTAAAACTAAAGAGGTAAATATTAAAATTGAAGTAGTTTTGTTTGGATTTACATTCGTGGTAATTGAGAATTCAAGTGTAGTAATTTGTTAATGATATTATGTAAAAGTGAAAAAGTAAAATCATGAATGGACAAATTCATAAATACAAGAGAGTTAATATGATCAATATTATTCATTGATTTCAGTGTAAGACGAAAAATATGCTAACAACTTCATTTCCTGACTAAAAAGATCAAATTTAAAGATCATATTTTGTAATTAAAAGATCAAATTTTGTAATTAAAAAGTTGATTAATCTATCAATTTCAATAAACATAATTATACATTTATATAAACATTATACATATTCTATTTCTGAAATTCTTCTTAGTTCTTAATCTTATATGCTTTAATTGAATTGATTCTATTCATTATATGTATCTTCTTTTCGTGGTAAAATTTGCATTGATTATTAATATTATATACTTAAAGTGATTCTATGGAATATGGATTATTTAGTGATTCTATGGATTATGGATTATTTAATAAGGTGTATATTATTAATTATATTAATATTTATAAATACGTGAAATAATTAATAAAAAATAAAGCAACATTAATATTAATTTAAAAGAGTGAAGTGAAGATAAAAGACTTTAATTGACAAATTATTCACTCAAAACACCATCTAAAATCTATTACATTATGGAAATACTGGAAATACAAATACAACTCCTAATACCGTTCAATTGAACACCCACCACCCCTGAACCTCGGCTTGGCTTTTCCTATCACAGAGAAAGCTAGTGTTAATGGAGTAAACCTCTCATGATATGGACTATAAAATTTATTACCAACAAACATAAGATAAACCCTAATTCGATGACTGCAAGCTTTCAGAGGTCGTCGACCTCCTCCTGAGTAGAATGCTCCAATATTTGGGAATATTTTTGTTGTTGTTCATGATCATGTGAGAATGAATGCAAGCAAGTATTCCCTTTCAGTTGTTTGTTCCAAAACTTTTGGCATTATTCATCGTATGTGAAGCTTCTAAATAAAGAAGGATG
>ML862610.1:3205-23448 GCA_009831015.1 Picea engelmannii
ACATGTTTCATTGGGTAAAAGTTTGAAGGATCTGTTAGACGTGTATGAACTTAATGTCAGTTCATTCACCATATTGGGTCTTTTTATCTCTTAGACACTCTCGAAAGAAAAAACCCAACCTTTAGTGCGAGGGAAAGCCTAAGTAAACTATTAAGTGGGTCACTAGCTGACACCTATATGACTTACTCCTCCTTTGGGATTGGAATGACTATTAGGTCTTGATATTGATATTGTATTTTTTTTTAAATACCTACACAAAGGTGGCAATTGTGACATCTTTCACTCTCTTCCCATCGCTATTGCCACGTCCAAGACGTCTCTCTTTCCACCTCCAATATTGTCACTCCCATAGAAACCACGTCGGAGCTAGTAACTCCAGGCCATCACTGTTTCCACATGATGGATATCGTTTTTTCCACGTCCAAGAGTGTCGCTCCCATAGCAACCACGTTGGAGCTAATACCTTGTCCCATCGATCTTGCCACCTTCAGAATGTCTCTCTTGCCACCTCTAAAACGTCTCTCTTGCCACCTTTAAAACGTCTCTCTTGCCACCTTAAGAATGTCTCTTTTTACACCTTTGAAACATCTCTCTTGCCATGTCTGAAACGTCTCACTTGCCACGTTTGAAAGTCGGTCTTACCACATTTGAAACGTCCCGTTTTCCACGTTTGACACGTTGGTATTGCCACATTTGAAACGTCCCTAGATGTCGGTCTTACGACGTCAATATGGGGTTGGACAATCCAATTTATGATGACACGTGGTGTCATATAACGTCTCAATACCGACGAAAACTAGGTCATCAGAAAAACGATGTCCTGTGAAACGACGTTTGAGGGGGTCCGAGGTTTGTCGATCTTTCAACAATAGAAAGTGGCAATTGCGTCGAACGCACCGTCGGAATTTGACCCAAATGCACTAGTGATTTGACTCATAACCACTACAATTTTTAGAATCCCAAACCCCTAAACCCTTGAAAATTTAACCCTAATATTTAACCCTTATAACCCCAAACATGTACATTAACTATTACATCTATCCATTATTATTACTAGTCTATCACCTATGTTAACCCTAATCTCTTATAACCTCTATAATTTCTAGCTTATAAACCCCAAATAGCTAAAGCCTAACTTATTAACCCTAATCACCTAATACCTATATCTCACAAACATTAATCCTTATAATACTCAAACCATATAACCACTTTACTCCATAACATTATAACCCTTATCATCCCTAACATGTAACCCTTAATTCTCGCCATACCTAACCCTTATAAACATTAACCTCTAATCCCTATAAAGCACAATTCTAAACCAATGTAACCTTTATCTGAATTGTAACTCCTAATGAGATTAACTACCATAACCCCTAATACAACATTTCGACATGAAGAGCACTGAAAAAACATCAAAGCCTACCAAAACATGGCTCTACAATCTTGAGAATACAAAGGTCATGGCTATGTCAATTGACATAGGTGAAAAGGAAAATGTGTCTAGTGACACCAAAATAACAGGAGAATCATTAGTAGAGAATTTTAAATTCATTGTATTTGTGTTCAAACAAATACAAATAATGTTCAATCATTACTAGATAAATGAGGAACCAAATTCAAAGAATGTTCAAACTAGCACAAGAGAGAGATTTTGTGTTGATTTCCATAGAACATGGAATGCATGATACAAATAAGAAAACTCTATAATTCATGTTGACCTACACATTATTGAACAATGAGTTGATAGATGCTAAAAGTTATAACTAGGGATTCAACAAGGTGATCTATGAGAAACTTGGGAAGAATTAATTCTACATATTCAAAGGGCTATCATGACAATCAATTAGACTATTAATGACATCAATACCAAAAATTTATTGATATGATGAAACAAGGAGTATAGGTTAGAAACATTATGATCTTAGACAAGGATGGAGCACAAAAATACATATGGAAATAGGAGATCTCTCTCTAACCAATATGTGATTGTATGATGGTTCCATAGTAAACAATATGATGAAGGATAAATGGGGAAAGTTAGAGAAATCAAAATTGAGTCCACTAGAGTTGTTGGTTGACAATAAAATCCATCAATCGCTTCGACAAGGTGATCAATGAACATTTCATATTAAATTCATTCAATAGATTCCAAGGATCACTGCAACATTATCAATTGGACTATTAATGATTTCAATTTCATATGGAAATAGAAGATCTCACTGTAGCCAATTTAATAATATTAGATGGTGATTATAGAATAATCATTATGATGGAGACAAAAATAATTAGAGAAACCAAAATTGTGACCACCAAGAAGGATAAATAGTCATTGATCATTAGTGAGCCAACACAATTGCATTCAAAAATAGGAGAATATTGAATAATTATTTATTTAATAAGTTGCAATAGTGAATGAGGAGTTGGCTATTTCTAGTGAATCCTCTAGAAGCAGGCAAGATGAACTATATGAATGTAAAGGGAAAGGGTAGTATAACTAGATGATTGCTTAGAGGTAATAAATCATTTGATAGTGGATCATTGTAGCATTGGAAGATGGATAATCTAATTTTTTTGTTGCTATAATGTAGAATCAAAACTAATAACTAAACCCAAAGGGAAGAATCCACTCAAGTGAATGATGAGAAGGAAAATTACCCATCACACGGCTTGACCAATGTTACCACTGGTAAATGTAAAATTCAATGAAGGTATCCCATGACCATACTAACTAAGTTGTTCTTAAATACAGGGAATGTATACCCACTCAAAACTTTAATGTAGAAATGAAGAATGAACCTCAACACATCATAATGGGAATTGAGTTGAGGATAGAATTTCTAGCCAAGCAATTAACATATTTAAGAATAGAATGAATTATTTGCATGGTCCTATAAATATAGAAGCTAACTCATTGTTCAATAGGGGAGTGGGGGAAGTTATCCACCCCAAAATATGGAAGCTAAGTTCAAGGCCCCGAGGGGACAAAGGTTGAATTCTAATTTGGTGGGAATATTCTATTAGAAAAATCGTTTCCTTTCTTAGATGTTAATGTAGATAGTTGACGACATTTACAAGAATAAAATACAAGGCAATATTGGAAGAGCTCGAGGAAATTTCAAGAATGCCTCAACTTATCCCCTCAATGAATAACAACTAACCAAACAATGACAAATACTAAAGTTTGATGAGACATATAAAAGACCAACGAAAGCCTAAAACTTGCGTCAACCAAATTGGGTACTCTGAAAGAAAATTAGGGTTTATGGTTTACATGATGCATTGATGATGGAAGAAAGTGAGTGTGTCAGTCAAATTTGAGTCCAAAAACCCTCCCATATCGGTAAGGCATTGGAAAAGTCTATCCAGGTCAAATTTCAATGCATACAGATATAATTTGAAAACATTTCGACGTTGGCCCCATTCACGTGTCACTGTTTCTTGCCTCTAGTATCTTGATAGTGTTGATTAAGAAATCAACGAAATAGAGGGATTTTTCATCGCATCTATGACGTAGATACATTGTACATACATTAATGTAGAACCTAAAATAAAAATGAATAAAGACCGATGAAAGCCTAAAACTTGCATCAAGCAAATTGCGTACTCTGAAAAAAAATAAGGGTTTATGGTTTACATGATGAAGGGATGATGGAAGAAAGTGGGTGTGTCACTCAAATTTGAGTCTATAAACCCTCCCATATCATTAAGGCATGCCAATGGTCTATCCATGAAAATTTTCAGTGCATACAGAAACTGTTTGAAAAAAGTTCAATGTTTGCCCCATTTGCAGGTCCTTGTTGTCATACGTGTTTAGTCCTCCTGCAATTTGTGTTCCTCATTCCTTGTTACTTGACCATGGTGTACTCCAAAAGATCCATTATTTTTGTACAAAATTACATACTAATGGTATAAAATTATCGAAGAACTTTTGTCATCGATAGTATAGCAAATTTGTTGCAAGATTATTTACATTTGTCTCTCTTGCGATGATATCAAATGATGCATCTTGGATTCATTTCATATTTGGTTTATCAACTTGAAATATCAATTTGATACTTTTCAAGCTAGCTGGACCTTCAAAGAAATACAAATACAAAACTTGGAATCATTAACATATCTACTAGAACATATGAAAAATAGTTGGGATCATGGTTTACATTATGCATTGATGATGGAAGCAAGTGGGTGTGTCAGTCAAATTTGAGTCTATAAACCCTCCCATATCGGTAAGGCATGTGAATAGTCTATCTAGGTCAAATTCCATTACATACAGATACAATTTGAAAACATTTCGGCGTTGGCCCCATTCACATGTCACTGTTGCTCGCCTCTAGTATATTGATGGTGTTGATTAAGAAATCAACGAAGTAGAGGGATTTTTCATCAGATATATCACATAGATGCATTGCATATACATTAATGTAGAACCTGAAATCAAAAGGAATAGAGACCGACAAAATCCTAAAACTTGCGTCAACCAAATTGGGTACTCTGAAAGAAAATTAGGGTTTATGGTTTACATGATGAAGTGATGATGGAAGAAAGTTGGTGTGTCACTCAAATTTGAGTCCAGAAACCCTCCCATATCCTTAAGGTATGCCAATAGTCTATCCATGAAAACTTTCAATGCATATAGAAATAGTTTGAAAAAAATTTAACGTTGGCCCCATTCGCGGGTCCCTGTTGTCGGACGTGTCTAGTCCTTGTGCAATTTTTGTTCCTCGTTCCTCATTACTTGACCATGGTGTAGTCCCCAAGATCCATTATTTTTGTACAAAATTACATACTAATGGCATAAAATTATCGATGAACTTTTGTCGTCGATAGTATAGCAAATTCATAGCAAGATTAATTACATTCGTCTCTCTTGCGACGATATCAAATGATGCAGCTTGGATTCATTTCATATTTGGTTTATCGACTTGAAATATCAATTTGATACTTTGAAAACTAGTTGGACCTTCAGTCAAATACAAATATCAAACTCGGAATCATTAACATATCTACTAGAACATATGAAAAATAGTTGGGTTTATGGTTTACATGATGCATTAATGATGGAAGAAAGTGGGTGTCTCAGTAAAATTTGAGTCCAGAAACCCTCCCATATCACTAAGGCATGTGAGCAGTCTATCGAGGTCAAATTTCAATGCATACAGATACAGTTTGAAAACATTTCGACGTTGGCCCCATTCATATGTCACTGTTGCTCTCCTCTACTATCTTGATGGTGTTAATTAAGCAATCAACGAAATCGAGGGATTTTTCATCATAGCTATGACATAGATACATTGTATATACATTAATGTAGAACCTGAAAGAAAAATGAATAGTGACCGACGAAAGCCTAAAACTTGCATCAACCAAATTGGGTACTTTGAAAGAAAATTAGGGTTTATGGTTTACATGATGAAGTGATGAAGGAATAAAGTGTGTGTCACTAAAATTTGAGTCCAGAAACCCTCCCATATCATTAAGGCATGACAATATTCTATCCATGAAAATTTTTAGTGCATACAAAACTATTTGAAAAAATTTCAACGTTGGACCCATTCGCAGGTCCCTGCTGTCAGACGTGTCTAGTCCTCATGAAATTTTTGTTCCTCATTCCTCGTTACTTGACCATGGTGTAGTCCCCAAGATCCATTATTTTTGTACAAAATTACATACTAATGGCATAAAATTATAGATGAACTTTTGTCGTTGATACTATAGCAAATTCGTTGCAAGGTTATTTACATTTGTCTCTATTGCGACGATATCAAATGATGCATCTTGGATTCATTTCATATTTGGTTTATCAACTTAAAATCTCAATTTGATACTTTGGAAGCTAGCTGGACCTTCAGTCAAATACAAATATGAAACTTGGAATCATTAACATATCTACTAGAACATATGAAAAATAATTGGGTTTATGGTTTACATGATGCATTGATGATGGAAGAAAGTGGGTGTGTTAGTCAAATTTGAGTCCAGATACACTCCCATATCGGTAAGGCATGCAAATAATCTATCCAGGTCAAATTTAAATGCATACAGATACCGTTTGAAAACATTTCGACATTGCCTCATTCACATGTCATTGTTTCTCGCCTCTATTATCTTGATGGTGTTGATTAAGAAATCAACAAAATAGAGGGATTTTTCATCAGAGCTATGACGTAGATACATTGTATATAATTTAATGTAGAACCTGAAAGAAAAATGAATAGAGACCGAGGAAAGCCTAAAATTTGCGTCAACCAAATTCGGTACACTGAAAGAAAATTAGGGTTTATGGTTTACATGATGAAGTGATGATGGAAGAAAGTGGGTGTGTCACTCAAATTTGAGTCCAGAAAACCTCCCATATCATTAGGTCATTCCAATAGTCTATCCATGAAATTTTTTAGTGCATATAGAAACTGTTTGAAAAAATTTCAACGTTGGCCCCATTCGTAGGTCCCTGCTGTCGGAGGTGTCTAGTCCTCGTGCAATTTTTTATCCTCGTTCCTCATTACTTGACCATGGTGTAGTCCCCAAGATCCATTCTTTTTGTACAAAATTACATACTAATGGCATAAAATTATCGATGAACTTTTGTCATCGATAGTATAGCAAATTTGTCGCAAGATTATTTACATTCGCCTCTCTTACGATGATATCAAATGATGCATCTTGGATTCAATTCATATTTGTTTTATCAACTTGAAATATCAATTTGATACTTTGCAAGCTAGCTCGATATTCAGTCAAATACAAATATGAAACTTGGAATCATTAACATATCTACTAGAACATATAAAAAATAGATGGGTTTATGGTTTACATGATGCATTGATGATGGAAGAAAGTGGGTGTGTCAGTAAAATTTGAGTCCAAAAACCATCCAATATCGATAAGGCATTCGAATAGTCTATCCAGGTCAAATTTCAATGCATACAAATACAGTTTGAAAACATTTCGACGTTGGCCCCATTCACATGTCATTGGTTCTCCCCTCTAGTATCTCGATCATGTTGATTAAGAAATCAACGAAATAGAGGGGTTTTTTTTCATAGATATGATGTAGATACATTGTATATACATTAATGTAGACCCTGAAAGCAAAAAGAATAGAGACCGTCGAAAGCCTAAAACTTGCATAAACCAAATTGGGTACTCTGAAAAAAAATTAGGGTTTATGGTTTACATGATGAAGTGATGAGGGAAGAAAGTGGGTGTGTCACTCAAATTTGAGTCCAAAAACCCTCCCATGTCGTTAAGGCATGCAAATAGTCTATCCATGAAAATTTCCAGAGAATACATAAACTATTTGAAAAAATTTCAAAGTTGGCCCCATTCGCAGGTCCCTGTTGTCGGACGTGTCTAGCCCTCGTGCAGTTTTCGTTCCTCGTTCCCCATTACTTGACCATGGTTTAGTCCCCAAGATCCATTATATTTGTACAAAATTACATACTAATGGAAAAAAATTATCGATGAACTTTTGTCATCGATTGTATAGCAAATTTGTTGCAAGATTACTTACATTCGTCTCTCTTGCGATGATATCAAATGATGCATCTTGGATTCATTTCATATTTGGTTTATCAACTTGAAATCTCAATTTGATACTTTGAAAGCTAGATGTACCTTCATTCAAATACAAATATGAAACTTGGAATCATTAACATATCTACTAGAACATATGAAAACAGTTGGGTTTATGGTTTACATAATGCATTGATGATGGAAGAAAGTGGGTGTGTCAGTAAAATTTGAGTCCAGAAACCTTCCCATATCAGTAAGGGATGTGAATAGTCTATCCAGGTCAAATTTCAATGCATACAGATACAGTTTGAAAACATTTCGACGTTGGCCCCATTCACATGTCACTGTTGCTCCCCTCTAACATATTGATGGGGTTGATTAAGAAATCAACGAAATAGAGGGATTTTTCATCATAGCTATGACGTGGATACATTGTATATACATTAATGTAGAACCTGAAATCAAAAGGAATAGAGACCGATGAAATCCTAAAACTTGCGTCAACCAAATTGGGTACTCTGAATAATAATTAGGGTTTATGGTTTACATGATGAAGTGATGATCCAGATTATTTTCGGCACGAAATGAGAGCAGAGATATAATAAAGAAATGCACAGAGATATTGCATATGTTCAATAATATAATAGAAATGTATCAGAGATGCAACCATAAACACAGATATACAGTAGTACACGTTTTCTATTAATCAGAGAAATGTACAGAGATTGTAAAAATACAGAGTGAAAGACTCGCTAGAATGGTGGCAACTTATCTCTGAGAAGAGATGTGACGGCTACTCACATTCGCAAGAAGATGGTTACAATGAGGTTCTGAAGGCCCTTTTACAATAAATGGGAATGCCAATATTCATAGACATCCAAAAACCTAACCCTAGGATATGAAGCGCCAAAAGTCATGTGGGCCCCATTTGGGTAAGTTGGTGCATCAACTTCCCGGGATCGTAACTTTTGCATACGATCTCTGTTTTAGGCGTGTGATAGCTCGTTGGAAAGGTATCATCGAGGAGATTCATTTTTGGGGCTAAATCATTCCTTTGTCTATCATTTAGAACCTAGATCTCGAAAAACCTTCATTTACGCCCTCAAAATGGCCCCGGAAGTTAAAACCTGCTAAAAATAGTAAATTGCCAAAATTGCCATAAAGTTGTTTTGAGCCAGTTGGAAAAGGTGGGTGGCCACCAATATCCACCTGGATCAAGTGATGATCGAATAAAGTTGGTGTGTCACTCAAATTTGAGTCCAGAAACCCTCCCATATCGTTAAGGCATGCCAATAGTCTATCCATGAAAATTTTCAGTGCATACAGAAACAGTTTGAAAAAATTTCAATGTTGGCCCCATTTGCAGGTCCCTGTTGTCGAACGTGTCTAGTCCTCGTGCAATTTTTGTTCCTCGTTCCTCGTTACTTGACCATGGTGTAGTCCCTAAGATCCACTATTTTTGTACAAAATTACATACTAATGGCATAAAATCATCAATGAAGTTTTGTCGTCGATAGTATAGCAAATTCATCGCAAGATTATTTACATTTGTCTCTCTTGCAACGATATCAAATGATGCAACTTGGATTCATTTCATATTTGGTTTATCAACTTGAAATATCAATTTGATACTTTGCAAGCTAGTTGGACCTTCAGTCAAATACAAATATGAAACTAGGAATCATTAACATATCTACTAGAACATATGAAAAATAGTTGGTTTTATGGTTTACATGATGCATTGATGATGGAAGAAAGTGGGTGTGTTAGTAAAATTTCAGTCTAGAAACCCTCCCAATTCACTAAGGCATGCCAATAGTCTATCAAGTTCAAATTTCAATGCATACAGATACAGTTTGAAAACATTTCGACGTTGGCCCCATTCACATGTCATTGTTTCTCCCCTCTAGTATCTTGATGTTGTTGATTAAGCAATAAACGAAACAGAGGTATTTTTCATCATAGCTATGACATAGATACATTGTATATACATTAATGTAGAACCTGAAAGAAAAATGAATAGAGACCGATGAAAGCCTAAAACTTGCGTCAACCAAATTGGGTACTCTGAAAGAAAATTAGGGTTTATGTTTTACATGATGAAGTGATGAAGGAAGAAATTCGTTGTGTCACTTAAATTTGAGTCCAGAAACCCTCCCATATCATTAAGGCATGCCAATATTCTATCCATGAAAATTTTTAGTGCATACAAAAATATTTGAAAAAATTTCAACGTTGGCCCCATTCGTAGGTCCCTACTGTTAGATGTGTCTAGTCCTCATGCAATTTTCATTCCTCGTTCCCCGTTACTTGACCATGGTGTAGTCCCCAAGATCCATTATTTTTGTACAAAATTACATACTAATGGAATAAAATTATCGATGAACTTTTGTCGTTGATACTATAGCAAATTCGTCGCAAGATTATTTACATTCGTCTCTGTTGCAACGATATCAAATTATGCATCTTGGATTCATTTCATATTTGGTTTATCAACTTTAAATCTCAATTTGATACTTTGCAATCTAGCTAGACCTTCAGTCAAATACAAATATGAAACTTGGAATCATTAACATATCTACTAGAACATATGAAAAATAGTTGGGTTTATGGTTTACATGATGCATTGATGATGGAAGAAAGTGGGTGTGTTAGTCAAATTTGAGTCCATAAACCCTCCCATATCGGTAAGGCATGCACATAGTCTATCCAAGTCAAATTTCAATGCATACAGATACAGTTTGAAAACATTTCGACGTTGGCCCCATTCACATGTCATTGTTTCTCACCTCTAGTATCTTGATGGTGTTGATTAGGAAATCAACGAAATAGATGGATTTTTCATTAGAGATATGATGTTGATACATTGTATATAAATTAATGTAGAACCTGAAAGAAAAATGAATAGAGACCAACGAAAGCCTAAAATTTGTATCAACCAAATTCGGTACTCTGAAAGAAAATTAGGGTTTATGGTTTACATGATAAAGTGATGATGGAAGAAATTGGGAATGTCACTCAAATTTGAGTCCAGAAAACCTCCCATATCATTAAGTCATTCCAATAGTCTATCCATGAAAATTTTTAGTACATACAGAAACTGTTTGAAAAAATTTCAACATTGGCCCCATTCGTAGGTCCCTGTTGTCGGGCGTGTCTAGTCCTCGTGCAATTTTTTATCCTCGTTCGATGTTACTTGAACATGGTGTAGTCCCCAAGATCCATTCCTTTTGTACAAAATTACATACTAATGGCATAAAATTATCGATCAACTTTTGTCGTCGATAATATAGCAAATTTGTCCCAAGATTATTTACATTCGCCTCTCTTACGATGATATCAAATGATGCATCTTGGATTCAATTCATATTTTTTTTATCAACTTGAAATCTTAATTTGATACTTTGAAAGCTAGCTCGACCTTTAGTCAAATACAAATATGAAACTTGGAATCATTAACATATCTAATAGAACATATGAAAAATAGATGGGTTTATGGTTTACATGATCCATTGATAATGGAAGAAAGTGGGTGTGTTAGTAAAATTTGAGTCTAGAAACCATCCCATATCGATAAGGCATGAAAATAGTCTATCCAAGTCAAATTTCAATGCATACAGATACAGTTTGAAAACATTTCGATGTTGGCCCCATTCACATGTCACTGTTGCTCCCCTCTAGTATCTTGATCGTGTTGATTAAGAAATCAACGAAATAGAGGAATTTTTTGTCATAGCTATGAGATAGATACATTGTATATACATTAATGTAGAACCTGAAATCAAAATGAATAGAGACCGACGAAAGCCTAAAACTTGCATCAACCAAATTGGGTACTCTAAAAGAAAATTAGGGTTTATGGTTTACATGATGAAGTGATGAGGGAAGAAAGTGAGTGTGTCACTCAAATTAGAGTCCAAAAACCCTCCCATATCGTTAAGGCATGCCAATAGTCTATCGATGAAAATTTCCAGAGAATACAGAAACTGTTTGAAAAAATTTCAAAGTTGGCCCCATTCACAGGTCCCTGTTGTCGGACGTGTCTATCCCTCGTGCAGTTTTCATTCCTCATTCCCAATTACTTGACCATGGTGTAGTCCCTAAGATCCATTATGTTTGTATAAAATTACATACTAATGGAAAAAAATTATCGATGAACTTTTTTCGTCGATTGTATAGCAAGTTCGTCGCAGGATTATTTACATTCGTCTCTGTTGTGATGATATCAAATGATGGATCTTGGATTCATTTCATATTTGGTTTATCAACTTGAAATCTCAATTTGATACTTTGAAATCTAGATGTACCTTCAGTAAAACACAAATATGGAACTTGGAATCATTAACATATCTACTAGAACATATGAAAACAGTTGGGTGTATGGTTTACATAATGCATTGATGATGGAAGAAAGTGGGTGTGTCAGTAAAATTTGAGTCCAGAAACCCTCCCATATCGATACAGGTCAAATTTAAATGCATACAGATACAGTTTGAAAAAATTTCGACGTTGGCCCCATTCACATGTCACTATTGCTCCCCTCTAACATATTGATGGGGTTGATTCAGCAATCAACAAAATAGAGGGATTTTTCATCATAGCTATGAGATAGATACATTGTATATACATTAATGTAGAACCTGAAATCAAAAGGAATTGAGACCGACGAAATCCTAAAACTTGCGTCAACCAAATTGGGTACTCTGAAAGAAAATTAGGGTTTATGGTTTACATGATGAAGTGATGATGGAATAAATTTGGTGTGTCACTCAAATTTGAGTCCAGAAACCCTCCCATATCGTTAAGGCATGCTAATAGTCTATCCATGAAAATTTTCAGTGCATACAGAAACAGATTGAAAAAATTTCAACGTTGGCCCCATTCGCAGGTCCCTGTTGTCAGACATGTCTAGTCCTCGTGCAATTTTTGTTCCTCGCTCCTCGTTACTTGACCATTGTGTAGTCCCCAAGATCCACTATTTTTGTACAAAATTACATACTAATTTCATAAAATTAACATTGAAGTTTTCTCGTCGATAGTATAGCAAATTCATCGCAAGATTATTTACATTCATCTCTCTTGCAACGATATCAAATGATGCAGCTTGGATTCATTTCATATTTTGTTTATCAACTTGAAATATCAATTTGATACTTTGCAAGCTACTTGGACCTTCAATCAAATACAAATATGAAACTGGGAATCATTAACATATCTACTATAACATATGAAAAATAGTTGGGTTTATGGTTTACATGATGCATTGATGATGGAAGAAAGTGGGTGTGTCAGTAAAATTTGAGTCCAGAAACCCTCCCATATCACTAAGGCATTTGAATAGTCTATCGAGGTCAAATTTCAATGCATACAGATACAGTTTGAAAACATTTCGGTGTTGGCCCCATTCACATGTCACTGTTGCTCCCCTCTAGTATCTTGATGGTGTTGATTAAGAAATAAATGAAATAGAGGGATTTGTCATCATAGCTATGACGTAGATACATTGTATATACATTAATGTAGAACCTGAAAGAAAAATGAATAGAGACCAATGAAATCCTAAAACTTGCGTCAACCAAATTGGGTACTCTGAAAGAAAATTAGGGTTTATGGTTTACATGATGAAGTGATGAAGGAACAAAGTGGGTGTGTCACTCAAATTTTTAGTGCATACAAAAACTGTTTGAAAAAAGTTCAACGTTGGCCCCATTTGTAGGTCCCTGCTATCGGATGTGTCTAGTCCTCGTCCAATTTTCGATCCTCGTTCCTCGTTACTTGACCATGGTGTAGTCTCGAAGATCCATTCTTTTTGTACAATATTACATACTAATGGCATAAAATAATCGATGAACTTTTGTTGTCGAAAGTATAGCAAATTTTTCGCAAGATTATTTACATTTTCCTCTCTTACGATGATATCAAATGATGCATCTTGGATTAAATTCATATTTGGTTTATCAACTTGAAATCTCAATTTGATACTTTGCAAGCTAGCTCGACCTTTAGTAAAATACAAATATGAAACTTGGAATCATTAACATATCTACTAGAACATATGAAAAATAGATGATTTTATGGTTTACATGATCCATTGATGATGGAAGAAAGTGAGTGTGTTAGTAAACTTTGAGTCCAAAAACCATCCCATATCGATAAGGCATGCAAATAGTCTATCCAGGTCAAATTTCAATGCATACCGATACAGTTTGAAAACATTTCGACGTTGACCCCATTCACATGTCACTGTTGCTCCCCTCTATTATCTTGATCATGTTGTTTAAGAAATCAATGAAATAGAGGGATTTCTCATCATAGATATGACGTAGATACATTGTATATACATTAATCTAGAACTTGAAATAAAAATGAATAGAGATCAACGAAAGCCCAAAACTTGCGTCAACCAAATTGGGTACTCTGAAAGAAAATTAGCGTTTTTGGTTTACATGATGAAGTGATGAGGGAAGAAAGTGAGTGTGTCACTCAAATTTGAGTCCAGAAACCCTCCCATATCTTTAATTCATTCCAATAGTCTATCCATGAGAATTTCCAGAGAATACAGAAACTGTACAAAAAAATTTCAAAGTTGGCCCCATTTGCAGGTCCCTGCTATCGGATGTGTCTAGCCCTCATGAAGTTTTCGTTCCTTGTTCCCCGTTACTTGGCCATGGTGTAGTCCCCAAGATCCATTATAGTTAGGTTTATGGTTTACATAATGCATTGATGATGGAAGAAAGTGGGTGTGTCAGTAAACATTGAGTCCAGAAACCCTCCCATATCGGTAAGGCATGTCAATAGTCTATCTAGGTCAAATTTCAATGCATACAGATATAGTTTGACAACATTTCGATGTTGGCCCCATTCACATGTCATTGTTCCTCCCCTCTAACATATTGATGGGGTTGATTAAGAAATCAACGAAATAGATGGATTTTTCATCGTAGCTATGACGTAGATACATTGTATATACATTAATGTAGAACTTGAAATCAAAAGGAATAGAGACCGATGAAATCCTAAAACTTGTGTCAACCAAATTGGGTACTCTGAAAGAAAATTAGGGTTTATGGTTTACATGATGAAGTGATGATGGAAGAAAGTTGGTGTGTCACTCAAATTTGAGTCCAGAAACCCTCCCATATCATTAAGGCATGCCAATAGTCTATCCATGAAAATTTTCAGTGCATACAGAAACAGTTTGAAAAAATTTCAACGTTGGCCCCATTTGTAGGTCCCTATTGTCAGACGTGTCTAGTCCTCGCGCTATTTTTGTTCCTCGTTCCTCATTACTTGACCATGGTGTAGTCCCCAAGATCCATTATTTTTGTACAAAATTACATACTAATGGCATAAAATTATCGATGAACTTCTGTCGTCGATAGTATAGCAAATTCATCGCAAGATTATTTACATTTGTCTCTCTTGTGACGATATCAAATGATGCATCTTGGATTCATTTCCTATTTGGTTTATCAACTTGAAATATCAATTTGATACTTTTCAAGCTACTTGGACCTTCAATCAAATACAAATATGAAATTCAGAATCATTTACATATCTACTAGAACATATGAAAAATAGTTGGGTTTATGGTTTACATGATGCATTGATGATGGAAGAAAGTGGGTGTGTCAGTAAAATTTGAGTCCAGAAACCCTCCCATATCGTTAAGTCATACAGATACAGTTTGAAAACATTTCGACGTTGGCCCCATTCACATGTCACTATTTCTCCCCTCTAGTATCTTGATGGTCTTGATTAAGAAATCAACGAAATAGAAGGATTTTTCATCATAGCTATGACGTATATACATTGTATATACATTAATGTAGAACCTAAACGAAAAATCAATAGAGACCGACGAAAGCCTAAAACTTGCGTCAACAAAATTGGGTACTCTAAAAAAAAAATTAGTGTTTATGGTTTACATGATGAAGTGATGAAGGAATAAAGTGGGTCTATCACTCAAATTTGAGTCCATAAACCCTCCCATATCGTTAAGGCATGCCAATATTCTATCCATGAAAATTTTTAGTGCATACAAAACTGTTTGAAAAAATTTCAGCGTTGGCCCCATTCGTAGGTCCCTATTGTCAGACGTGTCTAGTCCTCATGCAATTTTCATTCCTCGTTCCTCGTTCCTCGTTACTTGACCATGGTGTGGTCCCCAAGATACATTATTTTTGTACAAAATTACATACTAATGGCATAAAATTATCGATGAACTTTTGTCGTTGATAGTATAGAAAATTCGTTGCAAGATTATTTACATTCGTCTCTATTGCGACGATATCAAATGATGCCTCTTGGATTCATTTCATATTTGGTTTATCAACTTGAAATATCAATTTGATACTTTGCAAGCTAGCTAGACCTTCATTCAAATACAAATATGAAACTTGGAATCATTAACATATCTACTAGAACATATGAAAAATAGTTGGGTTTATGGTTTACATGATGCATTGATGATGGGAAAAAGTGGGTGTGTTAGTCAAATTTGAGTCCAGAAAGCCTCCCATATCGGTAAGTCATGAAAATAGTCTATCCAAGTCAAATTTCAATGCATACAAATACAATTTAAAAACATTTCGACGTTGGCCCCATTCACATGTCTATGTTTCTCACCTCTAGTATCTTGATCGTGTTGATTAAGAAATCAGCAAAATAGAGAGATTTTTCATCAGAGATATGACGGAGATACATTGTATATAAATTAATGTAGAACCTGAAAGAAAAATGAATAGAGACCAACGAAAGCCTAAAATTTGTGTCAACCAAATTCGGTACTCTGAAAGAAAATTAGGGTTTATGGTTTACATGATGAAGTGATGATGGAAGAAAGTGGGCGTGTCACTGAAATTTGAGTTCATAAAACCTCCCATATCATTAAGTCATTCCAATAGTCTATCCATGAAAATTTTTAGTGCATACAGAAACTGTTTAAAAAAAATTCAACATTGGCCCCATTCGCAGGTCCATGTTGTCGGACGTGTCTAGTCCTCGTGCAATTTTTTATTCTCGTTCCTCATTACTTGACCATGGTGTAGTACCCAAGATCCATTATTTTAGTACAAAATTACATACTAATTGCATAAAATTATCGATGAACTTTTTTCATCGATAGTATAGCAAATTTGTCACAAGATTATTTACAGTCGCCTCTCTTACCATGATATCAAATGATGCATCTTGGATTCAATTCATATTTGGTTTATCAACTTGAAATCTCAATTTGATACTTTGCAAGTTAGCTCGACCTTTAGTCAAATACAAATATGAAACTTGGAATCATTAACATATCTACTAGAACATATGAAAAATAGATGGGTTTATGCTTTACATGATCCATTGATGATGGAAAAAAATGGGTGTGTCAGTAAAATTTGAGTCCAGAAACCATCCCATATCGATAAGGAATGTGAATATTCTATCCAGGTCAAATTTCAATGCATACAGATACAGTTTGAAAACATTTTGAAGTTGGCCCCATTCACATGTCACTGTTGCTCCCCTCTAGTATCTTGATCGTGTTGATTAAGAAATCAACGAAATAGAGGGATTTTTCATCATAGATATGACATAGATACATTGTATATACATTAATGTAGAACCTGAAAGTAAAATGAATAGAGACCGATGAAGGCCTAAAACTTGCATCAACCAAATTAGGTACTCTAAAAGAAAATTAGGGTTTATGGTTTACATGATGAAGTGATGAGGGAAGAAAGTGAGTGTGTCACTCAAATTTGAGTCTAAAATCCCTCCCATATCGTTAAGGCATGCCAATAGTCTATCTATGCAAATTTCCAGAGAATACAGAAACTATTTGAAAAAATTTCAAAGTTGGCCCCATTCGCAGGTCCCTGCTGTCGGACGTGTCTATCCCTCGTGCAGTTTGCATTCCTCATTCCCCATTACTTGACCATGGTGTAGTCCCTAAGATCCATTATGTTTGTATAAAATTACATACTAATGGAAAAAAATTATCGATGAACTTTTTTCGTCGATTGTATAGCAAATTCGTCACAAGATTATTTACATTCGTCTCTCTTGTGATGATATCAAATGATGGATCTTGGATTCATTTCATATTTGGTTTATCAACTTGAAATCTCAATTTGATACTTTGAAAGCTAGATGTACCTTCAGTAAAATACAAATATGGAACTTGGAATCATTAACATATCTACTAGAACATATGAAAACAGTTGGGTGTATGGTTTACATAATGCATTGATGATGGAAGAAAGTGGGTGTGTCGGTAAAATTTGAGTCCAGAAACCCTCCCATATCGGTAAGGCATGTGAATAGTCTATCCAGGTCAAATTTAAATCCATACAGATACAGTTTGAAAACATTTCGATGTTGGCCCTGTTATCCCCGATATCTAGGGATAACTAGGAGATCATGTCTCGAGGCCCACATGGTCCTAGACATGGAGTACCGAGAGCAGGAGTGACTTGAGCATGGTCCTGGAGGGCCCATCTTTCTTCTTCTCAGCTAGATTTGTCCTGTCAGCAGTACCATCTTCCATCACTACCGGCCTGGACTTGCATCAGAGAGGAATCTTGCTCCATGAGGTAATTGGTCTAAGGTATCATGGTATGTGTCATATTTGATTGTTATAACCTTCTTACATATGCATTAGGTTTCTTTCATTTCAGATGGCTGCTTGGATCTTACACTAATCCACTTGACCATTGTTGGGGTGATTGATGGGGTAACTTAGCAAGCTGGTATTCATGGGTTTTGGTTAGCCACCAAAGGGGATTTGCAGAGCCATCGTCCGCTCCCACCACCTTATCACTTTTACATCTTATACCCCGCTCATCCATCCCATTCCCCTAGTCTGGACATTAGGACGACCATTCAGGGTACACTTTTTCTTGTGGGAAGAAGGGGCTAAAGGCCCAGGGGGTAAAAGAAGCTGGTAAAAGATAAAAGCAATAGGAAATAAAACCTAGAGATGCTTCGCCCAGGGGATCCCCGAGAAGGCAATAAAAAGCTTCTCGATAAGAAACTAAGGGACCCTAAGAAAAATGATTAAATAAATAAATGAAAGACCTAACCAAGAGGATGGGAGGTCTCATCATGAGCCGACCCATTATGTTCATAGGTATTTAGCAGTATGACATTGTCATTATCTGGTCACCAAACCAGGGCAGTGACCTTTGGTTGCATGGCCAAAGGAAAGGGGGTCTCATCACAAGACAACCTTCTCATTTCTACGAAGATACTAGTGGGCAACGCTGTCATCTCTGGCCACCAAGCCAAGGCAGTGTCCTTTTCGTCAAACCTTGTAGTAAAAAGCAATAAAAGAAAGATAAGGCAATAAAAGGGCTTGGAAAAAATGCATCCATGACGGGTATAGCTTGCCTCCTACAAAGGCACCCACACCATCCCTTGGTCTTACTATGATTGGACATCCCTAAAACCATATCACCTCATTACACATGGCTTGAATGATCCTTTGAGGAAACTTTCCATCTCTTGTGGGTATTAGCCCAATAGGTTGTTCTCTTGGTTTCCTCGGCTTTGTATAGTTGATCTGTGTAATGTCTTTGAGCTCTTAGATGATATGATAGGGATTTCATGCATATGTTTGATAACTTTAATGATGAGATATGATTTACATTGCTATGATGTCTAGGACTGATGAGCTAATGGAGGGTGTAGTCTTTGATGTGCAGGACCATGCCCGGCGGACAGGTACTAGAGGATCGGTGCACATGGGGAGATGATTAGTTCAGACCTCCATGGGGCTGAAGATCCCATCAGATGGTTGTTGGGATGGAAGAGGCAGGACAGAGTTATGGCGAACCCTTGCATGGAGAAGAAGAAGGACACCCTCATCAGGACGCTTTGGCAGAGATTTGACCTATGGGGGATCATCCCCTGCAGGTGGTATGATGGCTTTGATGGACAATATGCCACCAGGGCAGGCTGGACGTTTCCTGGAGGATGTGGCAGTGTGTTTGGAGATTCTGGCACGTGTGGAAGCTTGCAGGAGGCCCAGAGGGGCCAACATTTTTCCTCTTTTATGTTGATCATGCCCAAAAAGGGCCAACGTCTCCCTCAGAGGGGCCTGACGTCTCCCATTTTAGCTCTATTTTGACATTTTTAGCATTTTAAGTGACAAATAATGAAATATTGTAAAGTCAGCCTTGTCGGCTGTTTTTAATGACCTATTTGTTAATTAAAGGTCATAGAGATGATATAAATTAAGGACGTTTTAGCCTCATTTGGAAATAACACAACTTGCTCTCTTGTGAGAGACTTGCTTTTAGCTCTTGTCTTGGTTACTTTTGTCTTTTGGAGTTGAGGCGCTACACTTGGAGGATTACCTTTGGCATATGCATGGTGCTTTTTATCATTGGAAGGTGTTACAACTAGGGTTTGATTATGCTCTTCATTTATTTGTAAGTAAATTTTGCATGCAAAACTTCTTTATTGAATGGTTGTAGGTAGAACTGCTTACTTTTATGGTTACATTGTTGGTATTTGCTTAATCATTGAAACCCTAGGGAGCCAACACACAAGTAGGCCATGGCTTCATGTCCCCATGGTAAAAGCTTGATTAGTCATTGATTAAAGAAGGTTTAGCCTAGCCATAGCTACACTAGCCATTCTTTTTTCCGAGTTAGATTTGAATTATAAGTTGAAGAAGGAAGACGTCCTAGGCCTAATTTAGTTTACACCTAGGGTTTTGACCTTAGGGTTTTGAA
>ML862611.1:7938-19996 GCA_009831015.1 Picea engelmannii
CAAAAGTGACATTATGCACTTTAACCAAAGTCAAAGTACAAATAGACATAAAGTACTAGGACAAAGTGCCAAATGACTTTCCCACATGTGCTAAGGAGGGAAAACACATGGGGAACACCTCCTCAGGTACTAATCTCAACAGGTCCATGAGCTACGAACTGGTTTGAGAATATCATGAATCAATGCCCTCTCTTTCTGGAGCAACACTGTTCTGAATTTTTCATAGTTTGGCCCCTTGAAACCTTGAGGAGCCTCATTAATTGCCTTCACCATATCCTTCCAATAGGAGGACCGAACCACATTAAATGGGATGCCACATGCAAATACGTCCCTTGCCACTCTTGACTATGTTTCTTCTCTTTTTTGATTGTTGAACATCTTCATCAATCTGTTGTCTGTAGCTGCACCTTGTCCTCTAGGGCCTTTGGATATCTCGTTTCCTACCTCTAGCGCCCTCCTCTTCCTTGCTTCATGAACAATCCTTGGCTCATTGCTAACACCCAAGGAAGGAGGATGCTTGCTAGTGCCATGCATAGCAAACTTGGCTCTATTATCCTTAATTTTTTGAGCATCATCATGCTTTTTCTGGAATTTATCCCTCACCTGCAGATCAAGAGTATGTGGACAACCTTCAATACCCTTCCCTTCATGCAAAATGTGAGCCTTGACTCTTGTGTAAGATCCCTTGAAGGTCTTATCCTTCTTGCATAAATTGCACCTCCATTCCCATGAACCTCCACTAGCACCCATAGCCTTGACCTTGGTAACATGCCTCCAAAGAGGATAGTATTCTTGCTGCCAGCTTACTTTAGCAGCTCTAGGGGCAGATGAAACAACCCTTTGAGAAGCCATGAACGCTGCAAAAACAAGAAGAAAATTTGTTCACAAAACAAAACAAGAATTTGCTAATGCTCACCAAGAGAACAAATAAATCTATTAAGCAAACATAAAATAAATCTGTTCACCAAATAGAAAAGAAATCTGCTCACGAAAACCACACACAATCTCCTTGTTACTACTGTAGTAAGCTCCTCTTGCTAATGAAAGTGTGAGGAATGAGTGAAGCAAGTGGTTTCTTATAGCAAAGGAAGGAGATTTAGGGTTTCTATTAGTTTCTAGAAATTTCTTTTTGAAATGAGAAACAAGGGAGAAAATCAATTTTATTCTCATTGGAGAATATAGAAAAGGCAAAAAAAAATTATAATTGACTGTTTGGGGGCCCCACGACCCCCTATTTTTTTTTTTTGCCTCTATAGCGCTTTAGAATGCCCAAAATGTCGGTCGTACAGGATGGTATGGCCGGGAAACGCCGCCGGCCGTACCGTACAACGTTCCAAATTGGGAAACGTCGTATGGTACAACGGACGACGTTTCCCGACCGTACCGTACCCATACCCATGTTTCGGCTCGTTTTGGCTGGGGAAACAGAGGGGGTGGCGTAGCATTTCTTGCAACTTAGCATAATGGTCATTTTACATGCTTGTTCAAAATGCAAAAAGACAAAAGCTTTGGACAAGCAAGATGTTTGCAGTGCACAAGATAAGATTTTCAAATTAGTGATTGAAAGTGAATTGTATTAGACAAGGTTGATGAAGTATAATTTACGTCACCATCCTTTTGTCTGACCATTGACTCACCAGTCGGATGAGAACCAATGCTGGCTGAATATTTAGCCTTTCCACCATTGACTTTGAACTTGGCTTATCCATTTAACTCACCTCCTCCACATCTTGGTGTTACAACATATTGAAATTTTGTTTTTACTTCTCTAAGGAAGCAGCAACTTATTTTGCCACTACATCTTCACCCTCCCTAAGGATCTTCTTCTTTACCACTTCATATTCACCCTCCTTGAGGGTCTTCTTTTTATGAATTACAACGGATGATGCATAATATACCTGCTGTTTGCCTTCTCTTATTTGCTTATTTTGATTTGTTTCAGCTGCAACATCATCTAGGGCTTCATTTCCCGAGTTCTGTCTCACTTGATACCTCTTTGGCCTAGGCATTATGGCTGAGTCTTACAGCCATCTTTGTGCTGAAGCAGTCCTGGATTTTCAACTACTATCAATTGGAATAAACCTTCTTCTTCCACACCTATAGCAACCATCATTTTGCTACTCTAAGTAACAACAAAACACTTATTATCATTGAAATTTATATGTAATTGTGGGCTATGCTTTGTTATACTAATTGTAAGTAGAGTTTTTGCCAAACAAGGAACGTAATAGAGATGTTTAATCGATAACTTCTTAGCTCTTAGTTGAAGTAGGGCATTTCCCTTTCCTCCAATCCTGTATCCTTTTCTGCCACTCAACACCACAGAATCATATTGAAATTTATCCTCTACGAAATCAACATACCAATCAATACTATTGGTAAAATATCTAGATGCTCCTGAATCAATATACGAATCATCCTTACGTCTCTTTGAATCCTTGTTTTTTCCCACGAACACATAGAACTCTTCCTCCTCGTGTTCAGCCAAATTAACATTTTTATTTCCGTAGTAATCATCGGAAGAATGCGCTTGTGTGTTTTTCATTCTACAACCGCTTCTTGCAAACTCTGCTTATATGCTCTAACTTGCCACATTAAAAGCATTTAATAACTTTTCTATGTTTACCTGACTCAGAAGATTTACTTTCATTCTCTTCACTTTGTTTACTATCCTTGCTCTTAAACTTCAATACAAGTCCTACCTTAAAAGACTCATTCACACTGCTATTCCGAAATTGATTTTTCCATTTGTCTTGCTGCAAGAGCTTAGTGCTTAACTGCTCAAATGTTAGATTTTTATCAGTAGTAAGTACTAGTAATGTTCAATGCCTCAATTAAATTTGTATAGAAAGAAGACAAACTTTTCAAAGTTATAACCACCATATCTTCCATTGTCCTTTCAGTTGATTATTGATCCCTTTTTTTTCAAAAGAAAAAAATTGCAATTTCTATTCATAGAGAGAATGGAAATTACATTTTTCAGGTTCTTCTCGCACTTCACAGAAAGAAAAAGTGGACTCAAGAAACCTAACCGTCAACGCATATAGTCGAATACCCCCAACAACAAAAACTTCAACATATACATAAATAGATAGTTAACTGTACATATTACTATTCAGAAACTATGCTTTAAAAAGTACATAAAAAAGAAGTTAGAACCCACATTTTTGATATTATATCTTAGGATGCTCTCCTTTCCCAAAACTACACCTTAACTGAGGTAGTCATCACTAGCCAGAAATGATAAGTAACATAAACAACAAACAAGATAATTATCATTAGGGATGAAACAGAAAAGTAGGAAATTTTTTTCAGATATTGTGCACTAAAGAGACAGAGACTACATCCCTTGATTCATCCACAACCATAAGACCATCTACCATAACTTGACCTTCCTTTGAAAGAGTGTTTGCCTCCTAATTTAATTCTTTGAAAATGTGTGATTGATATTCTTTCAAAAGAAGTTGCTATCTGTTTTACTAATTAGCAAGGGGCTTGTGATGAATATTGTGTTGTTGAACGCTACCTAGCATCCAGTTAATCACTAGTAAAGAATCTCCAAATAGCTGAACATGTTTAATTATATTTATACTTGAGTGCCTAACCAATCCCCTTAAAACATGGTTGATTAAGTTAACTTTGATCATCCAAGTCGGTCCCAAATGGTTAGAAAAACCCATGAATTTAGGCCCTTTATGTGCTAGTGGGTTAGTTGACTGACCCTCACAGCATCTAGTCAACTGTTCAGTCAATCAATCGACCAACCCAAATACACCTCAGTTGAGTCGCTGGCTGACCTCCAAATTTGGGTTTAATCACAGATTCTAACACTTCTTCTAGGGATGCAATGGGGGTATTCTTTTGTTAGATGCTAACAGTTGGATTCAGCGTTTCAGTAATTTTAGGATTTAGATGTCTGTGTTTAGAAGTAGCTGACATGTTCTTGATTAAGTGCTTAACAAGGGTTGGCTTATCTATGGCACTTGGGATAGAGTAATGTTGTTTATGACAAGATACGAGTTTGTTAATTTCAATAGTTATAAATGACGTGAATGCTTATAAATCTAATTGATGGATGGTCATCTGATTCATTTATGTYTCATGGTATTTTCTCATATATATATATATATATATATATATATATATATATATATATGTTTRCCATCTCCCCGCCGTATATATTCTATTCCTAAACCCATGTATTGCTGTGTTCAATACTTGCCAAGCTGGTGAAATTCTACCTGTCTATGAATTAAGATTGCCTGCAGTCTATATTGCAAGTGAATGTCACATCGTGTCCCCCAGGAGCCCTAGAAACTATATATATATATATATATATATGYTTGCCATCTCCCCGCCGTATATATTCTATTCCTAAACCCATGTATYGCTGTGTTCAATACTTGCCAAGCTGGTGAAATTCTACCTGTCTATGAATTAAGATTGCCTGTAGTCTATATTGCAAGTGAATGTCACATTGTGTCCCCCAGGAGCCCTAGAAACTGGGCTTTGATACCATAGAAGATTTAGATGGATATTAATGCAGAGTTGCAGAAAAAGCGAGAGGCAATTAGCTATTATTCAATAGTTAACATGACAACATACATAATTTTTCATGAGAGAGATGACACACCAAGACGACCAACCATATGTAACTAAGTCATTAATTATACAGGAGTGTCATTGACTTTATTTAATCTATGTAGGCCTCATTTATCACTAACCTTATTGCCATAGCATATGTACACTAAGTGCATTAACTATATGACAATTAATCTATTGTTTAGAATCTAGATATTGGTTATCGTTTTCCAATATCCTAGCATGTCCCCAAAGGATGACCATAAATATTTCTTTAATTGTACCTCTTGTGACAAGGCAGCCTTTTATTGTGTGCCTCTCATACATAGGCTACCTTTTTTCTTGATGCATATTTGCCTGACCCTTGATTTGTTTGTGGGTCTTATGGGCCTTATTTCAGGAGATCATATGTGATTTGAAACTCGATTTTTAATTCTTGTACTGTTATGACATAAAATCTGTAGTTAGGGATTTCAAACTATTGTTTTGTTTATAAAATTTTACTGATTATTTTTCATGATAAATCTGCCTTAAACATTCTTACTTGAAAATGTGATCTCCATGTGACAAATGACTTATTTATGTAATGTTCCCGAGCCAATTTTTTTTGCTTGGAACACTAACTGCTGACTGTTTGTTATGTTTGCTTATGTATTTGCAGGTTTACTCATGAAGTTGCGCATTAAGGGTTTACTTGGTGTTTGTTTAAGCAATGGAATAATAGATTTGAAGCATATAATCATAAACAAGACAAGATACACAAAGAACACCAATATAAGACCAATAATGTCAAATCTGACCTTTATTTAGATAGTAGGAAGATCCTTTGCACAAGAGATCTGCAGATCTGGAAGAAAACCCCAATAATATCAAAATAGGTTGCCAGCCGATACAATAATAAGAAATACAAAGATAATAGCCTCCCAAAGTCTGCCTAAGAAGAGATCCAAGCCTTCAAAGGCTCATAGCATGCAGGATAAGACTGAAGATAAGAGAACCCGGTCAATATACTGTAGAACCCCTCCAACTGGCTGAGTTGCACCCTGCTCTGGTTGCTGATGAACCCTCAAGTTTCGACCCTCCTCTTTCTAAGCTCCAAATACCTCCAAACTCTCTCGAAATGTAGATCGGGCTGGTAGAATCCACCGGGCCAAGTTTCAAGCTGAACAAAGAAGTTCTGCTCCTCCAATTGAGCAATCCCTCTACTGGTTTGTGCCCTCCTAGTTTGACTGAATCAATGAGATTTCGTTCTCCCCTCTAGGAGCCTCCAACTGCCACCAAACTCTCCAGAATAGTAGATCGGGCCTGTTATCGCATAGTCTGTAGTTAGGATAAGAGCAGATGTGAAGAGGAAAACTGGCGTAACTGGAACCAATCCCACCCAATGTCACCTCAATGGGAAGGTTCTTTTTGTTTAGGGAGGTAAGGCCCAGGGGAGACGTCCTCGGTGACCTGGGGTTTTGAGAAGGCAAAGGATTATGAGATAAAAGGTAAATTCCCCCCTCACAAGTCACCACCGATCAGATAGTCTGGCTAACAGCCAATAAAGAGAAGTATAACCAAAAAAATAGAGATACACCTACCCGAGACAAAGCAACAAGAAACAGATACTTGCAAACTTACTCACTCTGTTAGTACTTCATGTAATCAAATGACTATCTGATATATATAAGCAATTGAATAATAAATATTGATGAAGTCAATGTTTATAACATAGCAATGAGATACAATGTCACTTCTTCAATAAATGCTAAGAAAACATGGCATTTGATGTAATAATCAACACTTCATTCTAGTAATGCTCTTAAATAACCATTCAATTGCTCACAAGTTGGACGATAGCTGCACAATGATATAAATAGCAAGAGATGACGACAACACTTAGTTAGTAGGGTTAGTCTTAGGCTAGGGTTACTCAAGACAAGAGGTCTTTAGATTAGTGCCCTAGGGTTAATGGAGTCAAAAGTAGAGGACACAAAAGTTGAAGGATCAAGTGAAAATAATAAGACTAAGGACGAGAGGGTTAGACTTTGAGGTGTTGCTAAGGAAAGGCCTCAAGGATGAAACCCTAGGGGAGAGAGGCTCACTTTGGTGTAGGGGAACTAGGCCTCAATGCTCTCTCCTCCTTCCTTAGGTCAATGGCAAAAATGACTAGCTTAGAAAAGGGCATAAAACTAAGACAAAAGGATCTGCAAGGCAACATGTTGCTATGGTAAGGCCTTACCAACAAACCCTAGAAAATCGGCTCATCAAGGTGTAGGAGAACTAGGCCCTGATGTGTCTTCTTCTTCTTAGCTCAACAAGTAAAATGACTAGCAAATAAAGAGGGGGAAAAGAGTGTAGCTAAGGCTAGGCTCTTTCTCTCTTTATTAAATGGCTGAAAAATCTTGACGGGGACATGAGACAAGGACCTACAATGTGTGCTTGTCACGTAGGGTGTATTCAACAGGTTTATAACAATATATGCAAGAAATAACAATACAACCATTCAATCAAGAAGTTTTGCAGAAATTTACTTACATTTCATCAAGAAATAACATAGCAAACCCTAGTTGTAACACCTTCCATCAAGAAATGCCAAGAAATGCCAATAGAAATCTAAAAAATGCCTTCCTTCAACAAGTGCGCCTCACAATTTCAGCTAAAGAACCCAAGTGTAGCGCAAATTTCAGACCTCACTAATGAGTGAGTGAGAGATGATGATCAAAATGAAGGTTTAAATCCTCAATTTATACTGTACCATGACCTAATTTCACCTTTAGGTCATAAAAAGGCCGACAAGGCCAAAATACTAAAAATTATAATGTTTTACATTAAAAGTTCAAAATTAAACCCTAATCAAGCTAAAGAGAGACGTCATGCCCCCTTTAGGGAGACGTTAGCCCCTTCTAGGCCAAATGCAACATCCTGGAGCAAAATGTTAGCCCTCTCAGGGCTTCTCCAACCTGCCACACGTGCCAACACTGCCAAATATGCCTCCCAAGACGTCCACAAGGCTGGATGACATCCTGGGCCTTCCAGGGTCAACGTTCCAATGGAGAGGGCACAACCCCCCTAGGTCAAGCTCTGCCAGGGTGCCTCTGGTGGAACGTCCTCCTCTTCTCCGGTGCAAAGCCTCTGGTCCATCCATGTCCTGTCTTTGCCCCTTGATGGGGTGTCAACATCCATCTAGTGGGCTCTTCATCCCCATGGAGGTTTGAACTGATCATCTCCCCATGTGTACCAGTCCAAAATGGTACCTGTTCGTCAGGCATGATCCTGCACATCAACAGCTATGCCCTCCTTGGGTTTCATAAGTCACAGGGATCATAGCAATGTCAATCACATCTCATCATCAATATTATTAAACATGTGCATAAAATTCCTAATACCTCAGTTAAAAGCTCAAAGACATTACATAGGCCTGCAATACAAGTTTGGAGAAAACGACAGGGCGTCCTTTTGGGCTAGTATCCACTGGAAAAGGAATTTTCCGGAAGAGTGCTCGTCGGAGCCATGTAAGTGGGTGATGTGGGCAAGGCATGTCCAGGCAAGTGGGTGCAATGAGAGCAGAGGATGCAAAGCTTTACCTATGGGTGCCTTTGTAGAAGGCGAGCTGCACCTGTCCTGGATGCAAATTTTTCCAAGTCCATGCCTTTTATCTTTTATTCTTTTATTCTTTTATTGCGTTTTCTTCAAGAGGCTAATTAGGGGACACTGCCCTGGCGTGGTGACCGGTGGTGGCAATGTTACCCACAAGTACTTTCACAGAAATGAGAAGGCTGGCTCGTGATGAGACCTCCTTTCCCTTGGCCATGCAACCAAAGGTCACTACCCCGACGTGGTAACCAGCTGGTGGTAATGTCATACTGCTAGGTACCCATGGACCTAATAGGCTGGCTCGTGATGAGACCCCCTATCCTCTGACTAGGTCTTGTTTTATTATTTTTATGGGTCCCTCTTGTTTCTGGTTGAGAAGCCTTTTACTGCTTTCTCGGGGATCCCTGGGTGAAGCATCTCGAGGTTTTATTCTTAGGCTTTTATCTTTTGCCAGCTTGCTTTTACCTTCTGGGCCTTTAGCCCCTTCTTCCCATGAGATAAGGTGCAATCCTAAAAATAGGTCAACCCAGTGCTCGAACAAGTGTAATGGGGTAGATGAGCGGGAAGCAAGATGAAAAAGTGGTGCTATGATGGGAGTGGGCGATGGCTTTTCAGAAATCCCCCCAGTGGAAGACCAAAACCTATGGACACATGCTTACTAGGGCATCTTGTCAATCCCCCCAGACATGGTCAAGTGGGCAAGTATAAGATCCTAGCATTTGTTAGAAACAAAAGCAATCAGATGCACATATTCAAGGGTTTTGATGATCAAAGTGATACATACCATGATACCTAGACTCATTACCTCGTGGAGCAAGAACCATCTTTGACATAAGACCAAGCCGATGGTGATGGATGCTGCTGCTGCTGACAAGATAGAGGTACTGAAATGAAGAAAAGGTGGGCCCTCCAGGGCCATGCTAAAGTCGATCTGGCTCTCGGTACTCCATGTCTAGGACCTGTGGGCCTCGAGACACGATCTCCTAGTTTTCCCTAAAAGTGGGGGATAACATCTGGCTCCAACTCGGGGACATGTGCTCACCGTAGAGTGCATGAGAACCTCAGTATCTCTGGCATAACCTGTTTACATGCTTGATCTCAATAGCAACATCAGTAACCAATTGGGGTGGTAATACCACCCCAACATATATAAGACTGAAATAAAGCAATCATAAGTGTGAACGTAAAAAACAAACTACTTACCTGTACTTACCTGTTGGCTGGATGTTGGGTGTAGTCAAACGACCAGTGAAGCCAATCCAACAACGTCCCACGATACTTGCCTTTGTGCTTCATCATAAACCAAAATATTGATAAGTCAAGCACAAAATTGACATAGGTTAGAACATATATCATATCATCGGAAATCACAAAGTCTAACTCACGGAGGCGGGTGGGAGGGATAAAATCCTGCCAAGTCAATCTTCGAGGAAAGTACTCAATCCACCTCAGGAAGGGGTCATGAAAAATCCAAGGTTCAGAACACTGACTCAAAAGGTCGGCAAACTGGTTACCTAGGACGTCTTCACACTCTGAAGCTCGGGAAGGGATCGACAAAGATCTAGCAGACGACTGGAAAAATCTCAAGGGAAAGTTGAAAAACTGAGTTGATATACTCAAATCTGTAGTTTTCAACCAACCCTTGGATTCTCGGGTTTGCTTCAGAGGAAACTCAATACAAAAGATATAATTCTCAACTACACCTTTAATGATACAACAAGGTAAGGTAATAAGAGGTGGCTGGAGAAAAAGGTCATGAGAATCCTTCTTAAGGCAAACAACGTTATACTCCTATCAAAACTTGAGCACAGCAATGGTTGATAGTCATCTTCATAGAATAACTCCAAATGCTCAGAGGAGCAATCATCAAAGTCCTCAAGGTATGACCGAAAATCTTTAGGAAAGCATAGGATCAAGTCATCCTTGGGTGTCTGAATAAGGACAGGTTCTCGTTTCCAAATGTCAAAATTATTAGTAACTTCATTTGATGAATGCAAAGGCAACTTTCGAGAATGACCCTCAATGTCGTAAATGGGATCCATATCAAAACCAACAATATCCCATTTACGTCTTCCAACATGTTTGAATTCATCAATATCAACTGTGTCAGTATCAACATCATAACATGGAGGATTCAAAACATTCAAAGTATCACCCATCTCCTCCTCTTTTCCCAAGTGATAAAATAGAGAATCATCAGAATCATGGATAGGAGGGTGACTTACAATGCTTGTTCCTTCTTGTGTAGGAGCTTCGAGGACTTGGGTATTTTCAACATGCATCACTGTCTTATCCTCATGAGTTGCCCCTTCATCTTCAACTGTGCAGCAAGGAAAATCTGCTTCGTTCGGGGATTCCATTTCTCCTTCACTCTCTGAATCAAGGAACAAGGTATCATCAAAATCTTGAAAAGGGAAGCAACTAACATCATCGTCTTGTTGTTGTGCCGGTGGAAAGGGATTGTGGACTACTTCATCAGGAGGAGGGCACTTTGACACTTCATCGTCTTGCTTGGGTTCCTACTCAGTTGCGTTTTCAACGATTCCTTGCTCTTGGAAAACTTCATCAAGAGTTTTCCCTTAGTATTTTGCTGGTCAATAACCTGTTCCCCTTCTTCTTGGACATCGGTAGTAAAAGTTTCAAGGGAAACTGGTTTTTTCAAATTGAGAGTGTCTGAGGTATCTTCATGATCATTGATTTTGTTTCCTAGGGAGAAAATATTTTTTATTTTGGACAAAAAGATATTTTCCTCGATTTGTAAGGCCATGTTACCAGCTTCATGAAGTGTCTTTGGATTCTTTTTACTTAGTAGAAACCCTAAATGCACCAAGAGTGCATTGGTAAAGAGATACATGAGGTCCTTGTCCTCAGGATAACAGTCTCTAGGAAGCTGATACAACAAACTCTCAAATCTATTCTGGAAGTTACAAACAGTCTCATTTTCAGCTTGTTTTGCGTACTGGAGTCTTTTTAGCAATGTTTGGATCTCTTCCAATTTCATACCCCATTTTTTGAGAAAAAATTCTTCTAATTGGTCGATAGATGTGATGCTAGCTACAGGGAGATTATCATACCAATTTCTAGCCTTCTCGTGAAGAGTGGCAGAAAAAAGTTGTATCACTAAATCTTCAGAATCGTCACTGACAGGATTGAGTTGAAAGAGAGCCCAAAAATCACTCATGTGAAAGTGGGCTCGTTCCCCATCACTGCCAGTGAATCTAGGGAGCCACTTTTCATACTTCGGGGGCATTCGTCGGAGGTATCCTGGGATTTTACTCATGTCCAGGGGTTTGAAATTTCCCGGATCCCATTGTGAAGTCATAGTTGGCTTTGTCATCAGTGGAGTCGCCAGATAATTTTCTTTAAACTATCAAAAGATAAGGGAAAACACCCTAAGTGGAGTCACCAGGTAAGCTTGTAAGATAAAGACTCTAGAGGCAAGGCTTACCGAAAAGTGTCGTCTTGAGGAGAATTGACTCAGTGTTCCCCGACAGCGGTGCCAAAATGTTATCGCACAGTTTATAGTTAGGATAAGAGCAGATGTGAAGAGGCAAACTAGCATAACTGGAACCAATCCCACCCAATGTCACCTCAATGGGAAGGTTCTTTCTGTTTAGGGAGGTAAGGCCCAGGGGAGACGTCCCCGGTGACCTGGGGTTTTGAGAAGGCAAAGGATTATGCGATAATAGGTAAATTCCCCCCTCACAAGTCACCACCGAGCAGATAGTCCGACTAACAACCAATAAAGAGAAGTATAACAAAAAAAATAGAGATACACCTGCCCGAGACAAAGCAACAAGAAACAGATACTTGCAAGCTTACTCACTTGGTTAGTACTTCATGTAATCAAATGACTATCTGATATATATAAGCAATTGAATAATAAATATTGACGAAG
>ML862611.1:23774-35774 GCA_009831015.1 Picea engelmannii
TTCCTCAAATCAGCCAATAACCCAAATAGGGCGCAAAAATTAGACCTCACTAATGAGTGAGTAAGTTGTTATGCTAAAATAAGGATCAAAATCCTCAATATATGCTGTATCAATGACCTAATTTTACTTTTTAGGTCATAAAAAGGCCAACAAGGCCATAATGTCAAAATCATACTGTTTTTACATTAAATGCTAAGTAAAAACACTAATTAAGCAGAAAAGAGAGTAAAATCCCCTTCAAGGGAGGCGCTAGCCCTTTTTAGGGAAAATGAGACATCCAGGAGCAAAATGTTAGCCCCCCAGGGGCCTCTCCAACATGCCACACATGCCACTGCTGCCCAGCCTGTCTCCAAGAGCGTCCATGAAGCTGGATGACATCATGGTGAAGATGGGGATGTCCTAAGCCTTCCAGGGCTAGCGCTCCATTGAAAAGGGGTCATTCCCCCTAGGTCTAGTCCTGCCGAAGTGTCTCTGGTGGAACGTCCTCTTCCTCTCAGGTGCAAAACCCCTGATCAAGCTCTGTCCTGTCTCTGCCCCTTGATGGGGTCTCATCATCCATCTGGTGGGTTCTTCAGCCCCATGGAGTTTCGAACTGGTCATCTCCCGATGTGTACCGGTCCAAATGGCACCTGTCCGTCGGGCATGGTTCTGCACATCAAAAGCTACACCCTCCATGGGCTCATCAGTCACATGGATCATAGCAATGTCAATCACATCTCATCATCAATATTATTAAACATATGCATAAAACCCCTAATACATCAGTCAATAGCTCAAAGACATTACAAAAACCTGCAATACAAGATTGGAGAAAAGGACAAGGCATCCTATTGGGCTAGTGTCCACAAGAAAAGGAAAGTTTCTAGAAAGATCTCATCCAAGCCATGTAAGTTAGGTGATGTGGCTAGGGGATGTCCAAACATGTGGGTGCAGTGAGGGCCAAGGATGCATAAGTGTTACCTGTGGGTGCCTTTGTAGAAGGCGAGCTGTTCCTGTCATGGATGCATTTTTTCCAAGCCCATTCTTGCCTTTATTCTTTTTATTCTTGTTTTATTCTTTTATTTGATTTTTTTGTTCGAGAACTAACCATGGGACACTGCCTTGGCATGGTGACCAAAGCTGTCAGCGTTACCCACAAGTACTTTCACAGAGATGAGAAGGCTGGCTCGTGATGAGACCCCGTTTCCCTTGGCCATGCAACCAAAGGTCATTGCCCTGGCATGGTAACCAGATGGTGGCAATGTCATACTGTTAGGTACCCATGAACCTAATAGGTTGGCTCATGATGAGACCCCCTATCCTTTGACTAGGTGTTGTTTTGTTATTTTCCGGGTCCCTCTTGTTTCTTGCTAAGAGGCTTTTTACTGCCTTCTCGAGGATCCCTGGGCGAAGCATCTTGAGGTTTTATTTCTAGGCTTTTATCTTTTACTAGCTACTTTTACCTTCTGGGCCTTTAGTCCCTGCTTCCCACGAGATAAGGTGCAATCCTGCAAATAGGTCAACCCAATGCCTGGACAAGGGGAATGGGATAAATGAGCGGGAGATAAGATGAAACAGTGGTGCTATGATGGGAGCGGGCGATGGCTTTTCAAAAATACCCCTAGTGGCAAACCAAGACCTATGGGCACAGGCTTGCTAGGGCACCTTGTCAATTTCCCCAAGCATGGTCAAGTGGGCCAATGTAAGATCCAAGCAGTTGTTAGAGATAAAAAGAATCCGATGCATATATTTAAAGGTTTCAATGATCAAAAGTGACACATACCATGATACCTGGACCAATTACCTCATGGAGCAAGAGCCTCTTTTGATACAGGATCAAGCTGATGGTGATGGATGTTGCTACTGCTGACAAGACAAGGATGATGAATGAAGAAAAGGTGGGCCCTCCAGGGCCATGCTCAGGTCAATCCCACTCTCGGTACTCCATGTCTAGGACCTGTGGGCCTCGAGACATGATCTCCTAGTTATCCCCAAAAAGTGGGGATAACATTTGGCTCCAACTCGGGGACATGTGCTTACCATAGAGCGCATGAGAACCTTAACATCTCTGGCATAACCTACAGACCTGCTCAATCTCGATAGAAGTATTAGTAACAAAAATGGGGTGGTAATGCCACCCCAACATACATGTATATATAAATATAGACTGAAATAAAACAATCAATAATGCAAATGTGAAAACAAACTGACATGAAATGCAAATGGTATAATAGACGAAAACAAAATGCCTACTTACATGCACTTACCTATTAATTCAGGTCCCCCCACCTTGGTGGGGTTTGAGGAGGTGCCCGCTGATAGGTAATGGGCGCCTTCTTCCTTCCAAAGTGGACAAGTAATATGAGTCGTCAACTGATATCATTCCAACTTTGAAGGGTCGAAGCCATGACTGAGCGCTTCCTTTTACATTAGTTGGCTCTCCTTTCTGGGTATCCCACATCCAAAGCATGTCTCCTTCCTTGTACTTTCTGACTTTGTATTTGGTCGTCCCTTGGACAACCCTGGTGTATTTTGCTGAGGGAGGAGGGTGGGCTTCTGCTGTAAACACTTCCTGCTGGGACGGGCGGATTTGTACGTCATCTTCAGCTTTCTTTAATATCTTCACCGTTCGAATCTCTTTGTTCTTGAATTCATCTAGGAGTTGTTGGTATTCTTCTTTCTTAGGCCATTTGATTTGATCAAAGTCCTCTTCTATTGCAAAGGCCATATCTTCTGGAGAATACTTTTGAAGGGTTTGTATCATCTCGTCTTGTGCTTTGTTATTATTGATGGGGTGAGTAATATCTTGCACATGGTCTCCGGTTATCAGCACATTGAGGAGACGACCTATCGTTCCATTTTTCAAAGGCAATTCCAAGAATGTGAGGTCCATCTCAAGGGTGCCACCCAACATTGCAGCAAATTTCCTAGATAACAACATTCCCCATACATCTGGGACATCAACTACCACGATGTCAATGTTGGCTATCTTCTCTGGGTACTCCTTTAGGCAAACTTCCACATTCTCAACCACCCCGTGTGTGGGTATGGCTTTAGATTCAAAGCCACATACATTTCCATAAGGCCCTGTGACCTTCAAAACCACTTGTCGCATGACTTTAAGTGACATCATGTTGGCACCTGCACTTGTAACTAACATGCAATTGTTGAGGCTCTTGCCATTCATTGTTAACGTAATGAAGAAAGGAGGGTTCTCACCATATTGGACCCTGAAGTGATCAACTTGCAACATAATAGGGGGGCCGATGGGTTCATTCGATCCCAGAAAGAAAGTGTCAAAGCGTTCTTTGATAGACGTGATTTTAATTGCTTCTTTGAGGGGAACGTTTACATGCATTTTTGATAATGCCCCATCGAAGTCAAAGTTCAAGTGAACCTTCCCAGCCTTGGATGTCTTAGGAAGAAGTATTTCCAGGGGTGGGGGCTTTGCCTGGTCAGCAGTGGGTTGGTTCAACTTCTTTCTTCTATACACCTGAAATTTTTGTTTCTTTAGCTTCTCTCGTGATTCTTAGTCTAGGTTGTTTATTACTGCCATTCTTGCTAATCTGGCCGCTTCTTTTACGGCTTCTTAATGTTCTGCATCGGTGATATTTATTTGAGGAAAATCCATGAAATGGTCCATGTTGTTGACCTATTGATGGCCATTACTGTAAGGACACTCATGCTCCCAATGTGCTTCACTGCATTCTAGGCACCAAGGATTTTCATCAACAACGTTTGCAGGGGCCAAGGTGTTTGGAACTTCTTGCTCATTCTTTGGTTCATAAATTTGGTTCCCCTTCTGGAAATGTCCTTTGTACGGGACCCTGGGTGCTTGGGTCTGAGATCTTTCCAAGCTGGCAATCCTACCCATCATTTGCTCTTGATTTTTTATGATACCATCCATAGAGGCGTGCAGCTTGGCGATACTGGTACATAGGTCTGAAGTAGGCTCAGCGTTGTGAACTATTTTTGGTTTGGTGTCTATTCTCCCCCTTGGGTTAGCAAAAGGCTCAATCTTGGATGAAAGGAGGTTTCCCTCTATTTTAGTAGCGATCTCTTGGGCTTCCTGAATGGACTGGGGGTTTTTATCTCTAAGAAGATACCCTAGTTGGCCATTGAAAGATCTGGTGTAAACATGGGCGAGGTAGTCATCTTTCAGATGATGGCTTGCGGGAATCCTTCGCAACAAAGTCTCAAATCTACTATGGAACTCCCGAATGGACTCATTTTCATATTTGGCAAGGTTATTCAGTCGGGTGAGGAGCATGTTAGGGTCTTCTTTGACACTCCATCTTTTGAGAAAGGCCTTTTCAAGTCTGTCCATGGTTTTGATGCTTCCATCGGGAAGGCTCAGGTACCAACGCCTTGAGGCATCATAAAGAGTACCGTAGAACAACTTCATGACTAGGTCTTCAGCATAATCACTAATGGGGTGAAGCTGAAAAAATGCCCAGAAGTTCCACATGTGCTCTTCGGCACTGATTGCATCAATACCGGTGAATTTAGGCAACCACTTCTCATACTTGGGTGGCATTTGCCTACGGTAGCCTGGTATGGCTGACATGTCTAACGGTTTGAAAAGAGTAGATGACCATTGTCTTTGATTGTTGGCTGGGTTTGTTGTAGCGGTCTGAGAGCTAGACATGATTCTTAAAGGAAGGTTCTTCCCGAAGAGTGATTTTACAACAGGAGAGTTCTTGGGAGGCTTCCTTCTGAAAGACAAAGGAGGATTGTTGAACCTCTTTTTGGTTTGTGGAGTCGCCAGATAGTTTACTTGAAACTACCAGAGAAAAGGGAAAACACCCTAGTGGAGTCGCCAAGTAAGCTTATAAGAAAATAGTCTCTGAGGCAAGGCTTACCGAAAAGTGTTGTCTTGAGGAAAATTGACTTAGTGTTCCCCGACAACGACGCCAAAATGTTATCGCACAGTTTGTAGCTAAGAGTAAAGGCTATAAGGTAGAAGGCGAAATTGGCGTAACAGGAACCTATCCCACCCAATGTCACCACGATAGGTAGGTTCTTTCTCTTTAGGGAGGTTAGGCCCAGGGGAGACGTCCCCGGTGACCTGGGGTTTTGAAGAGGTAAAAGGATAATAGGATGAAGATAAGTTTTTTCCCCCTTCACAGATCACCACCAATCAAAAGTTCCGGCTAAACAACCAATAATAAAGTAAAACCCAATGAAGAGTGCCTGCCTGGAACAAGACAACAACAAACTCATACTTGCAAGCTTATTTCAATGTGTTAGTACTTCATATCAGTCAAGAACTATCTGATATTCAATATAAGCAATTTGAAAGTAAATGTTGACAAAGTCAATGTTTACACAATAGCATTGAAAAGATAATGTCACTTCGCCAATAAATATTAGAACGATGTGGCATTCAATGTAACCAATCAACACTTTATTCAATTAATGCCTTAGCCACCATTCAATTGCTCATAAAGTAAAACGTTGCCGCAATAAAGATGAAATATTCAAGAGTGACGTCAACAACTTAGGGTTAGTAGGTTAGGGTTAGTGCAGTTAGGGTTTTAAATTCGAGTTTTGAGAGTGTTTGGATCAAAATCTTACTTCAACGCTGGAGGTCTTAGGATCAGTGCCTTAGGGTAGAATGGAGTCAATTATGAAGGACACAAGAGTTGAAGGAGATGAGATTTTAAAGGACTAGAGGGATAAGTTTTAAAGTGCTGCTAAAGCAGGGTTTCAAAATCATAACCCTAAGGGAGAGAGGCTCACTCCGGTGTTGCTAAAGCAAGGCCTCGTGCTCTCTCCCCCTTCCTGGCAAACAACTAGCTCAAATGAAATGCAAAATCAAGACAAGAGGGTTTAACGAGGGAGAGTGTTGCTAAGGCAAGGCTCTTTCATCAAACCCTAAAAGAAAACGGCCTTAGGTGTAGATGAACTAGGCCTGGGACGTCCTCTTCCTCTTGAAGTCAAAATGGTACGACTAGCTAAAGGGAGGAAGAAAAATGAGTGTAGCTATGGCTAGGCTCTCTTCTTCTTCTTCAATGGCTAAAAGATTTTCTATCAGGGGACATGAGACAAGGACCTACTTGTGTGCTTGTCAACTATGGTTTTGATTCAGCAAATTATAAATACATGCAATAAAATAAGGCTACAACCATTCATTTAAGATGTTTTGCTGAAAAATACTTACAATTCATCAAAAATAACCATGCAAACCCTAGTTGTAACACCTTCCTTCAAGAAAAATACCATAGAATGCCAAAAATCTCTTCCTTCAACAAGTGAGCCTTCCTCAAATCAGCCAATAACCCAAATACGGCGCAAAAATCAGACCTCACTAATGAGTGAGTAAGTTGTTATGCTAAAATGAGGATCAAAATCCTCAATATATACTGTATCAATGACCTAGTTTTTCTTTTTAGGTCATAAAAAGGCTGACAAGGCCATAATGTCAAAATCATACTATTTTTACATTAAATGCTAAGTAAAAACCCTAATTAAGCAGAAAAGAGAGTAAAAGCCCCTTCAAGGGAGGTGCTAGCCCTTTCTAGGGCAAATGAGACATCCTGGAGAAAAACGTTAGCCCCCCAGGGGCCTCTCCAACATGCCACTGCTGCCCAACTTGTCTCCAAAAGCGTCCATGAAGCTGGATGATGTCATGGTGAAGATGGGGACGTCCTATGCCTTCCAAGGCTAGCGTTCCACTGAAAAGGGGTCATTCCCCCTAGGTCTAGTCCTACCGGAGTGTCTCTGGTGGAACGTCCTCTTCCTCTCAGGTGCAAAACCCATGATCAAGCTTTGTCATGTCTCTGCCCCCTGATGGGGTTTCATCATCCATCTGGTGGGCTCTTCAGCCCCATGGAGGTCTGAACTGGTCATCTCCCCATGTGTACCGGTCCAAATGGCACCTGTTCGTCGGGCATGGTTCTGCACATCAAAAGCTACACCCTCCATGGGCACATCAGTCACAGGGATCATAGCAATGTCAATCACATCTCATCAACAATATTATTAAACATATTCATAAAACCCCTAATACATCAGTCAATAGCTCAAAGACATTACAAAAACCTGCAATACAAGATTGGAGAAAAGGACAAGGCATCCTATTGGGCTAGTGTCCACAAGAAAATGAAAGTTTCCAGAAAGATCTCATCCAAGCCATGTAAGTGAGGTGATGTGGCTAGGGGATGTCCAAACATGTGGGTGCAATGAGGGCCAAGGATGCAGAAGTGTTACCTGTGGGTGCCTTTGTAGAAGGCGAGCTGTTCCTGTCATGGATGCATTTTTTCCAAGCCCATTTTCTCCTTTATTCTTTTTATTCTTGTTTTATTCTTTTATTTGCTTTTTTTGTTCGAGAACTAACCATGGGACACTGCCTTGGCATGGTGACCAGAGCTGACAGCGTTACCCACAAGCACTTTCACAGAGATGAGAAGGTTGGCTCGTGATGAGACCCCCTTTCCCTTGGCCATGCAACCAAAGGTCACTGCCCTGGCGTAGTAACCAGATGGTGGCAATGTCATACTGTTAGGTACCCATGGACCTAATAGGCTGGCTCGTGAATGAGACCCCCTATCCTCTGACTAGGTCTTGTTTTTTTATTTTTCGGGTCCCTCTTGTTTCTTGCTGAGAGGCTTTTTACTGCCTTATCGGGGATCCCTGGGCGAAGCATCTCGAGGTTTTATTTCTAGGCTTTTGTCTTTTACCAGCTGTTTTTACCTTCTGGGCCTTTAGCCTCTTCTTCCCACGAGATAAGGTGCAATCCTGCAAATAGGTCAACCCAATACCCAGAAATGGGGAATGGGATAAATGAGCGGGAGATAAGATGAAACAATGGTGCTATGATGGGAGCGGACGATGGCTTTTAAAAAATCCCCCCAGTGGCAAACCAAGACCTATGGGCACAGGCTTGCTAGGGCACCCTGTCAATTTCCCCAAGCATGGTCAAGTGGGCCAATGTAAGATCCAAGCAGTTGTTATAGATAAAAGGAATCCGATGCATATATTTAAAGGTTTCAATGATCAAAAGTGACACATACCATGATACCTGGACCAATTATCTCATGGAGAAAGAACCTCTTCTGATACAGGATCAAGCTGATGGTGATGGATGCTGCTGCTGCTGACAAGACAAAGATGATGAATGAAGAAAAGGTGGGCCCTCCAGGGCCATGCTCAGGTCAATCCTGCTCTCGGTACTCCATGTCTAGGACTTGTGGGCCTCAAGACATGATCTCCTAGTTATCCCCAAAAAGTGGGGATAACATTTGGCTCCAACTCGGGGACATGTGCTCACCATAGAGCGCATGAGAACCTCAACATCTCTGGCATAACCTACAGACCTGCTCAATCTCGATAGAAGTATCAATAACAAAAATGGGGTGGTAATGCCACCCCAACATACATGTATATATAAATATAGACTGAAATAAAACAATCAATAATGCAAATGTGAAAACAAACTAACATGAAATGCAAATGGTATAATACACGAATACAAAATGCCTACTTACCTGTGAATTCAAGTCCCCCCACCTTGGTGGGGTTTGAGGAGGTGCCCACTGATAGGTAATGGGCGCCTTCTTCCTTCCAAGGTGGACAAGTAATATGAGTCATCAACTGATTTCATTCCAACTTTGAAGCGTCCAAGCCATGACTGAGCGCTTCCTTTTACATTAGTTGGCTCTCCTTTCTGGGTATCCCGCATCCATACCATGTCTCCTTCCTTGTACTTTCTGACTTTGTATTTGGTCGTCCCTTGGACAACCCTGGTGTATTGTGCTGAGGGAGGAGGGTGTGCTTCTGCTGTAAACACTTCCCGCTGGGATGGGCGGATTTGTACGTCATCTTCAGCTTTCTTTAATATCTTCACCGTCCGAATCTCTTTGTTCTTGAATTCATCTAGGAGTTGTTGGTATTCTTCTTTCTTAGGCCATTTGATCTGATCAAAGTCCTCTTTTGTTGCAAAGGGCATATCTTCTGGAGAATACTTTTGAAGGGTTTGTATCATCTCGTCTTGTGCTTTGTTATTATTGATAGGGTGAGTAATATCTTGCACATGGTCTCCGGTTATCGACACATTGAGGAGACGGCCTATCGTTCCATTTTTCAAAGGCTATTCCAAGAATGTGAGGTCCATCTCAAGGGTGCGACCCAACATTGCAACAAATTTCCTAGATAACAACATTCCCCATACATCTGGGACATCAACTACCACGATGTCAATGTTGACTATCTTCTCCGGGTACTCCTTTAGGCAAACTTCCACATTCTCAACCACCTCGTGTGTGGGTATGGCTTTAGATTCGAAGCCACATACATTTCTATAAGGCTGTGTGACCTTGAAACCCACTTGTCGCATGAATTTAAGTGACATCATGTTGGCACCTGCACCTGTATCTAACATGCAATTGTTGTGGCTCTTGCCATTCACTGTTAACATCATGAAGAAAGGAGGGTTCTCACCATATTGGACCCTGAAGTGATCATCTTGCAACATAATAGGGGGGTCCATGGGTTCATTCGATCCCAGAAAGAAAGTGTCAAAGCGTTCTTTGATAGACGAGATTTTAATGGCTTCTCTGAGGGGAATGTTTACGTGCATTTTTGGTAATGCCCCTTCGAAGTCAAAGTTCAGGTCAACCTTCCCAGCCTTGGATGTCTTAGGAAGAAGTATTTCCAGGGGTAGGGGCTTTTCCTGGTCAGCAGTAGGTTGGTTCAACTTCTTTCTTCTGTACACCTGAAATTCTTGTTTCTTTAGCTTCTCTCGTGATTCTTGGTCTAGGTTGTTTATTACTCCCATTCTTGCTGACCTGGCCGCTTCTTTTACGACTTCCTGATGTTCTGCATCGGTGATATTTATTTGAGGAAAATCCATGAAATGGTCCATGTTGTTGACTTGTTGATGGACATTACTGTAAGGACACATGCTCCCAATGTGCTTCACTGCATTCTTGGCACCAAGGATTTTCATCAACAACGTTTGCAGGGGCCAAGGTGTTTGGAACTTCTTGCTCATTCTTTGGTTTATAAAATTGGTTCCCCTTCTGGAAATGTCCTTTGTACGGGACCCTGGGTGCTTGGGTCTGAGATCTTTCCAAGCTGGCAATCCTACCCATCATTTGCTCTTGATTTTTTATGATACCATCCATAGAGGCCTGCAGCTTGGCGATACTGGTACATAGGTCTGAAGTAGGCTCAACATTGTGAACTATTTTTGGTTTGGTGTCTATTCTCCCCATTGGGTTAGCAAAAGGCTCAATCTTGGATGAAAGGAGGTTTCTTTCTATTTTAGTAGCGAGCTCTTGGGCTTCCTAAACGGACTGCGGGTTTTTATTTCTGAGAAGATACCCTAGTTGGCCATTGAAAGATCTGGTGTAAACATGGACGATGTAGTCATCTTTCGGATGATGGCTTGCGGGAATCCTTTGCAGCAAAGTCTCAAATCTAGTATGGAACTCCCGAATGGACTTATTTTCATATTTGGCAAGGTTATCCAGTCGGGTGAGGAGCATGTTAGGGTCTTCTTTGACACTCCATCTTTTGAGAAAGGCCTCTTCAAGTCTGTCCACGGTTTTGATGCTTCCATCGGGAAGGCTCAGGTACCAACGCATTGAGGCATCATAAAGAGTAGCGGAGAACAATGCCTTGAGGCTTCCTTTTGAAAGACAAAGGAGGATTATTGAACCTCTTTTTGGTTTGTGGAGTCGCCAGATAGTTTACTTGAAACTACCAAAAAAAAGGGAAAACACCCTAGTGGTGTCGCCAGGTAAGCTTGTAAGAAAATAGTCTCTGAGGCAAGGCTTACCGAAAAGTGTCGTCTTGAGGAAAATTGACTCAGTGTTCCGCGACAGTGGCGCCAAATTGTCATCGCATAGTTTGTAGCTAGGAGTAAAGACTATAAGGTAGAAGGCCAAACTGGCGTAACAGGAATCTATCCCACCCAATGTCACCACGATGGGTAGGTTCTTTCTTTTTAGGGAGGTTAGGCCTAGGGGAGACTTCCCCGGTGACCTGGGGTTTTGAAGAGGCAAAGTGTTAATAGGATTAAGATAAGTTTTTTCCCCCCTTCACAGATTACCACCAATCAGAAGTTCCGACTAAACAACCAATAATAAAGTAAAACGCAATGAAGAGTACCTGCTTGGAACAAGACAACAACAAACTGATACTTGCGAGCTTATTTCAATGGGTTAGTACTTCATATCAATCAAGAACTATCTGATATTCAATATAAGCAATTTGAAAGTTAATGTTGATGAAGTCAATGTTTACACAATAGTAATGAAAAGCTGATGTCACTTTGCTAATAAATACTAGAACGATGTGGCATTCAATGTAAACAATCAACACTTTATTCAATTAATGCCTTAACCACCATTCAATTGCTCACAAAGTAAAACATTACTGCAATAAAGATGAAATATTCAATGATGATGTCAACAACTTAGGGTTAGTAGGTTAGTCTAGGCTAGGGTTAGTGTGGTTAGGGTTTCAATTCAAAAGGTTTGAGAGTGTTTAGATCCAATTCTACTTCAATGTTTGAGGCTTTAGATCAGTGCCTTAGGGTTTAATGGAGTCATAGGTGAAGGATGCAAGAGTTGAAGGAGGTGAGATTTTAAAGGACTAGAGGGATAAGTTTTGAAGTGCTGCTAAAGCAGGGCTTCAAAATCATAACCCTACGGGAGAGAGGCTCAATCCGGTGTTGCTAAAGCAAGGCCTCGTGCTGTCTCCTCCTTCCCGGTAAACAACTAGCTCAAATGAAATACAAAATCAAGACAAGAGGGCTTAAAGAGGGAGAGTGTTGCTAAGGCAAGGCTCTTTCATCAAACCCTAAAAGAAAACGGCCCTAGGTGTAGATGACCTAGGCCTGGGACGTCCTCTTCCTCTTGAAGTCAAAATCGTACGGCTAGCTAAAGGGAGGAAGAAAAAGGAGTGTAGCTATGGCTAGGCTCTCTTCTTCTTCTTCAATGGCTAAAAGATTTTCTATCAGGGGACATGAGACAAGGACCTACTTGTGTGCTTGTCACCTAGGGTTTTTATTCA
>ML862612.1:10097-23447 GCA_009831015.1 Picea engelmannii
TCCAACGAAGTAGCATCCAAAGAAAGACCGTTCGGCTGATCCAGGTGGCATCATTAGGAGACCTCCATGTCCTAGAAGGCAGAGTTGACTGAGGACGTCCCTAGTCCCAAGAATGTAGTTATGGCGGTTGTTGCTGGTGGTTGAGCGTCATCTCTGCCATAAAGAGGAAGGTCCGGAAAAGGACTAATTGACGTTAACTCACCTATAGAAGGACAGTCTGAAATCTGATGGCGTATGTCATAAGCGCACGATCGTCCAGAGTCTACATGCGCAGACTGTCGGAAGACATGCAGACACAATGTTTTAATTGCAGTGTCTCGTTTTCGTTGCTGTTTTTTGTTTTGAGTATATGTAGGCATTTTCACCATTTTTGTGAGGATTGATGGTTGAGCAAGGCTCCCAGTTGTAAAACTTTAATGAAGCACTATTTTTCTGGTTATGTCTGGGTTCTTGAGACTTCTTGTCTTATGAATGTCAGTTTTTCTTTCGCATCTTTGTTTACACTGTATTAGAACGGCTCAGAATTGGAGAATCCAGTCGACTTGTAGCGGTTATAGGATGATGTAGAGTTTGATCATTGTAACAGTTGCATTGTTTCTAATTAGTCCTTGTGATTTTCTTAAGCGCTGAACGACTTGGAATTGGAGAATCCAGTCAAGTCCCCCTTTCAGTTTCTCGAAACCCTGAACTAGAGGATCTCGCATTCAGAGTTTTTCCTCTACAAATTACTGAAAGGCCCATTGCCTTAGGTAGTTTGTCCACTCCTCTCACCAAGTCTTCAACCTGCTCATTTTCAAATCAACCTCACTGACTAAAGTTAGATCAAGACCTCCTTTGTTCCTCGCATGATGGATCTAGTCCCTGAGTTTGAGTGATATCTTCCCGAGTCTCTACCCATTTGATCACCCCTTAAAAACTATCGTGACATAAAACTGATGGGCGTCGGGCTCTGCTCCTACTGCAATCCAGGAGCGACTTTCGTCGCCAACAAGGACTCTATCCTCTTTTAGCGTACAATCTGTAAATTTTTGCTGAAAATTACCTTGTTGTAGTGTTTCTTTTACTTGCAAATGATGTTGATATGAATTTGCAACTTCTAAAATTATGTCTTTTAAATCAAACTTGTACATGCTAATGGCTTAGAATGCACTGTCCTACTGAGTGCATCAACCACTTTATTTTCATTTTCTTTGATATGATTTATATCAAAATCATATTCATTGAAGAATTCCAACTATCTAACTTGTGTTGCATTCAATGTTGATTGTCTAAACAAATATTTCAAACCACTACGGTCTATCCTCAACTCAAATATTTTTTCCACGAGATAATGCCTCCACATATTTAAGGCATGAACTATGGTTTCAACTCTAAGTCATGTGTGGCATAGTTCCTCTCACGTTCTTTCAAATTTCTTGACTCATAGCATACCACATGCCCATTTTTTGTAAAGGCTCCACAAAGCCATTCGATGATTGAATCATTGCACACAATGAATTCTCCTATGGATAAACAATCTTCAATATTGGTGCATTTGTTAGAAAATTCTTCAAGTGGTGAAATCTTTCTTCACATTCATAAGTCCATTCGAATTTCACGCCCTTCTTTTGCAAAGAAGTAACTGGGTGTGCTATCTTTGAAAAACCTTCAATAAATATTCTATAATAACCTACAAGTCCCATGAATGATCTAACCTCTGTAACATTATTTGGTGTTGGCCATCCTCTAATGGATTCTATCTTCTCATCAACCACTATCCTTTCCTCTAAAACAATATGGCCCAAACAATGAATCAACCTCTGATCAAATGAGCACTTGCTCATCTTAGCATACAACTGATGCTCCCTCAATACCCATAGCACCATCCTTAAGTGATTCTCACGCGCTTCCCTTTTCTTTGAGTATATGAGTATATCATCCAATAAAACAATAACAAACTAGTCAATATACTCTCTGAACACTCCATTCATCAGACACATGAAGACAACTAGTGCATTTGATAGCCCAAATGGAACCACTACAAACTTAGAATGTCAATATCTTGTCCTGAATATTGTCTTGCTAATATATTCCTCTTTGATTTTCACTTGATGATAGCCTTAACTCAATTCAATCTTGGAAAAGATCCACACACCTTTCAACTGATCAAATAGATTATTGATCCTTGGAAAAGGATATTTGTTCTTTATGGTAAGCTTATTCAACCTTCTAAATTCAATACACAACCTTAAGGTTCCATCCTTCTTCTTCACAAATAGCACCAGGGCACCACAAAGTGAGATACTTGGGCATATATACCCCTTCTTCAAAAACAATTCAAACTATGTATGCAGTTCATTTAGCTCTAATGTGGTCATCCTATAAGGAGTCTTGGACATTGGGATAACTCTAGGCATCAAATCAATGGAAAAATCAATCTCTCTCTTTGTTGGAAACCCTAGTATCTCCCCAAATACATGATCACACTCCCTCAAGACTGGATAGTCTTCAATACTTAGCATTTTATCTTTGGTTCCCTCTTCCATATGGGTTGCATAAATATGACATCATTTTCAGAAACTCTTTTTCAACTACATGGCTGAAATTTCTCTAATGGATATATGCCTTACAATCCCTTAAACTTTCCTTTTCTTTCCTTCCTCACCAACAAGTGGATGCCTTGTTGTAGAAATATAGGACAACATGACGATTGTCTAACAAATCTATACTAATTAAGAATTCATATGAACCCAAAGGTATGATATTCAAATCTATTTTTTTGCTAAGCCCATTCATGTCCATTAGACAATCCTTAACCAACTCATTGATTATTCTTTTATCTCTAGTGGCTAGCTAAACCAACTAAGATTTCCCATGTTTACTTCTTTGTAAATGAAATCTCTTTGTTATCACCCTATAATTTATAGGATCAACTGGTGACTGGAATGTTATCTCTCTAGTGTTTTTTGTTTGTCAAATGATTTTTCATTCTGCAAATAATTTGAGAAAAGAAAGAAAAAGAAAAAAGAAAAGAAAGAAAAAGAAAAAGAAAAGAGGGCATAAAATAATTTCAATAAGAGCTCCATGCAATAACAATAACTTGGTCCATACCTTTCAAGCATGGCCAAGTTCTTTTAAATTGATGTTGATAGGAATAGTGAATAAGTTTGGCTAAACTGTTTAATCTTAGCCAAGTGATCTAGGTTAGTTAGTGAATAAATCTGGCCAGACTGTCTAATCTTGGTCAGGTAGCCCCAGGATAGAGTAAGTTCTTAGCCCAACAATTTAATCTGGGATAATTGTCATAGGAAGTTAGGTTAGAACATAGGGTAGTTTTCTTGATTTAAATAAAACCATCTCGATGATCAATGTTGGACCTTGTTTTGGATGCTCGAAAAGTTGTTTGCCTAACCCCTTGGTGATGTACAGATGTAAAATCTTGGGAAAAACACATGATATGCTCTTATCCTAAGTTTTTCAGGGCACATATGCTTTCGCGCCCACATTTATGCACCGCTCATGTATCAACGACCCAGACGATCGCGCCTAGATCTACGTTGGACAAATCTTTCCGGACCCCCTCGACCGTTCTAGCTTTAACGGAGGGGGGGGGGGTCCAGAATCACTGATAATGCATGCGCGCATCTGGATGGCCCAAGTTTGGGCGCTTAGATCTACGGTCTGTATTGGATTCCGGACCCCTCCGTCTGTTCTGCCTTTAATGGAGGGGGGGGGTCCAGAATGTGTGTTAAAGAGCCCACCCAGATATGTGGTCGAAAGGAAAGCGCGTAGATCAAGGGCTCAAGGTGTTTTTCGGACCCCCCGACTGATCTACCTTTAACGGTGGGGGGGGGGGTCCGGAATGGAATCTTACTCTGGTGGGCCCCCTATCAATACGTGGCATAAATCTATTGGTCTCGAGTCCCACCGCCTCCTACTGTCTGACATACCTCATCACCTCATGACGTCATCATCCACCTTTCCAAAAGAGTCACATCCCATAACTCCGTCAGTGCTTCTCCCTCATTCACTCGTGGCAAGTCCCCTCACCATGATTTTTTCCCCCAATCGATAATCGCCACATCACCCATCCATATCCCTTAGTCGTTGTCACCTGCCATCTCACATTCTAAATGACCCGTTGGCCATTTATTACTGGATAACTTATCTGTTAACCAACTGACCTGTCCCCCTCACCCAACGGATACCTGTTTACTCAAAATTATCCTCACTCTTCATTCCTTCACCATTTACCCACTCATCGCACCAGAGCATTTACCCCGTTTTCTTCTCCGTTACAGTCAGTCGCCCCCATCTACAGTTGTCCCCGCTAACATTGTTTTATTTGCAGGTATTTTTACAGTAATGGCGCCAAAATCAAAACAAACAGAAGGAGAGGAGAATCTGTTTCTCCCGGCTCCTGTCGATCTCGACAGGATTCCACTGGCCGATAAAGACTACTTAATCACAGACACTAAGTGCGATTTCGACTTCCCAGACCTTCAATCATGGCTTAAAGAAGTCTTCCTGGACCAGAGTGACAAAATTGGACTCTGGGAGTCCAACCTACCCCTTAACCTCTTCCCCCAGATTCACCATTTCCCAGAGTTCGCCCTCAAGTGCCAAGCCCACTATATTCTCGAGCAAAGGGCCATCGTATCCTCCTCCGGGGAAGTTCTTTTCCTCATCAGGCCAGAAACCATCGACCAAATGATGCAAATATCCCGAGCCGACTCCACATCACCTTTTAACCTTGAAATCCTTACAGAGTTATACCAGAAGATGACGTTTCCTCAAAGAGCTCAAATATTTGATCTTTTTCTTCCACAGTCCGCTCAGCTCCCCGCTACAAATCCCCCTTATCCTTCCTCCATGTTCTCAACCAAAGGAAACCAGGTTATCATGTCCCTATGCGCCTTGTTAGGTTATTATTCATATCAGTGGGTGGATGAACCCATTCTGGGATTTTTGTCTATTTTCTCCACCGATGAGAAGCCCACTACACAGTTTGACTTCAACACATTCCTGGCGAACAACATTCATGAGAAATTTGTCAATTTCGCCACAGAAGGCATGTTCCCATATTCTTCAATACTGGCATACCTGTTCGTTTTCTTCCAATCAGACGAATTTGGTTTTTCTATGCAGAAGATGGACGGAGATGGCAGACCCCAAGCAGTAACCGCATGGACTTCCCTACTTAGACATAACTCCACAGAATTCAGTTTCAAGCAGTTCATCGATCAATTCTACCACCCAGTGGTGAGTATGCTCAGAGACAGGCCCAAACCCAGGATTAATGACGAAGTTCAGAGGATCCTACATCTCTCGGATCATACAAAGACTGGTGATTGGTACATGTAACAAAATCACACTAAGATCAGAGTCTATGGGTGCGAGTTGGCCCCATATAAACTGCCCAAATACTTACCTGTCAGAATTTTTTCTTTGGAATACATAAGGCAGATGATAAACTCGGATGATATTCATTTTGTGTCTTTAGAGGAGAAGCAAACAAGCCATCGAGAAGATCAGATCAGAACTGGGAGAGATGCTCACATAGGCTAATGAAATCATCAAATTGTCGAATTCTAAAACCAGAGAGGAGCTGGAAGAGATGAGAATTGAGGATAGAACAGAGACCATCCTTGAGGTCAAAAGAGTCTTGAACAAGAGAGGACTGATGCTACAGCTAGAAGAAAAGGTTCAGGCCATGGACCTAGGGGTACAAAGGTTTTTTAGCAAGATTGAGGCTCTACAGAAGAAAGGTCTTCCTGGTTTGAAGGTGATAAATGACAAACTGATGACACTCCCAGACTACAAAAAGAGACTAGCAGATGTGGCTAAGGATAGTTCGAAGTTTTCAGGAATTCAAGGCAGCATCATTGGCAAGGAATTCCTAGATGCACTTCAGCTGGACATTAGCATACAACATGAGATCTAGTGCATCTTCATCACCAAGCCTACTTTTGCCAAGTACACATAAATGTATGAAGTCTACTGAAGGTTACTCAAAGTCAGTGTTCCCAGTCATCTTCGATGGGAAGAGTTGTGTGACCTAATCAAGTAATCGATGAGTTGTCCCAGCCCAATCAGCTGTCCAGTCAGACGAGGTCGTGCAAAGGCCTCACCAACGATTCACCTAGAAAGCAGCATGCAGTTGCGACACATCATCAAATAGTTTCCTAGATTCTTGTAATTTGTTAAGTTAGTTAAGCTAAAAATAGTTTTACCACATCCTGATCTTTAATGACAGGATCATTTGTAATTTTGGGTTATAAATACTTCACTTTTCGAAGTATTGAGGGTTGATCTTTACGCCCTGTGAGCTATCAGACTGTAATATTTTTCAAGAGATCTTCCATTAATACAAAGAGGCATTTTTACAGGATTCTTGCGTGTATTCATTGGTGATGTTTTTCTTTCTAAGTTTAATGTTATTCTCGCTTAGTTTTCACACTGTTTGCTAAATCTAATCTTTGAAAGTAATGAATGTTGCAGGATTTATCTTTGTATACCCCGTTTCTCACTTTGAAAGATTTTAGTGTTTCATCTTCTGATTTTATGATAAAGGAATTCTTAACTGCTTCTTTGTTGTAATTGACATTCTCACATTTTCTACTATTTCCTCATTTATGCTGCTAAAAGAATCCAACGATTACATTATCTCGCCCCGTGAAAGGTTCCTTTGTTTTCTGGTTTAGATTTTTATTTTCATGGTACAGACCCCATAGCCCAATGGATGTGTAAACTATCTCATCCAACCCGACAAACACTACGACAACAAAACCAACTTATTTTATTTACCCAGCCTAATATTTTAAATTTGAAGCATATCTAAATCATATAGAGAGATCCCTCTCTGAAGTTGTTAGGGCTAGATCCCAACTTCAAAGTGGTTGGATAAAGTTACCTCCCGTAGATTTCTTCTTTCCTGACAACCTCTAGGAAATTTACAGGGCGTTAACATAGTGGCGACTCACACTGGGGAACAAAACTGAACAAATTTTTAACCTCACATCTTCTTTTCCCTTGAAGAAAAGTTTGCTTCTGAAATATTGCAAATCTGAGAAAGAACTAATGTTTAGAGGTTGTTGAAAACTTGCACATATTATTTTCAGACTCGTACAACTAAAAAGTATATATATAAAAATCAAAAAGAAATCTGGCTCCCAAAAGAGCTTATACTCGATCTCACCCAGACCCAGAACCTGCGATAGCAACAGATAATCCATAACAGTTGCTCAGGAAAAAGACCATTGTTGAAGGTTCAGTAAGACATAATCCCCTTCAGAAGTCCCCTTCTCTTCCAGAGGAGCTTGTTGCCATTCAGGATCTCGACTTTGACATCTTTTTTGAACAAAGCCTGTTCAGAACAAAATCTGATAGTTTTGTGGCTGAAACCAGCCTAGACCCAACCATCTTGCAACCCCAGAATCCTGAAGTTCTATCTCCCACTACTAAACCTCAAACCACTCACCCTGTGCTAGCTAGTCCCTCCTCATCCTTGTTTTCTGTCACCACCCCACCTATCGTCTAGGTTGTCATCCCGCCTCCTCCGCCCATCATGGCAGCCAGATATGCTCCTTTGGTGTTGGCCACACCCCTTCATGCTATGCCCCAGGACTATCAAATGAGACTTCCACATTTCGATGGAACAGGACCCTTGAGTGCACAGCAACACGTTGATAAAATGAATGATTATTTTGACCTACATGAAGTAGACGAGGCTGACGTTCAAATGAGATTGTTTGCCTAGAGTTTGATGGGTGACATTAAGAAATGGTATAAAGGTTTACGTTCTACCTTAGTGCTCGACCTTACCGCATTTCAAAGAAGTTTTCTAGACAGATGGGAGGTAAAGAAAAACCCTCTCCAAATCTTGTCAGAATATGAAAACATCAGAAGAAATCAAGGTGAGACAATACAAGATTACTACACCTGTTTCAATAACCTGTACAATGCAATTCCAGCTGATATTAGACCTCCACAAGGTTTGGCATTGATAAAATTCCCTGATGGTTTTGACGTCGATATGTCGTATCAATTAAGGGAAAGAAACTCCACCACCCTAGAGGATATGCAGAAAAGTGCAATAAGTGTGGAGGACAACCTGTTGGCAAAAAGGGCACGACAGAGGACAGAGAGGAGAGTCACAATCAAAGAGGAACCTTCCACATCAACTTCTGATTCCAAATTGGATTCCTTGGCCAGAGAAATGGAAAGAATGATGGAGAGACTTACTGTATCCAAAAGAAACCCTCATAGAGAAAACCCACCAGCTCCTCAAATTTGAAATCCTAACTTCAGAAGAAACCCTCCTCAAATCAGGCAGAGAGATCCCAGGGATCAAAGGGAACAGAGAGGTCTTGATCAACAGATCAGACCTCCCCTACAAGAAAATTATGCCGATGAAGGAGAGGAAGTAATTGAAGAACTGGAGGATACTCACAGAAACCTCATGGGAATTCACGATAACGAAGCTATTTTCCTTACCCAGGAAGAGCAAGAACTTTTTCTTCTCAATCAAACAAAGGTAAGTGAAGAAGCTGAAGACGCTGAATAATAGGCATTTGAAAATGCTATTTTGGAGGTACACCGACAGTACAATCTACGAAGTAAAAAGATAGACGAAAGTTCTCCAAAAAAGGTGATCGAAACAAAGAAGACAGTCGAAACCCAAAAAGCCCCTGAGCCTTCTGCCGAGAAGAGCCGTGAGAAGGGTAATGTTGAGGTTCCAACAAAAAGAAACCTTACCATTCTGAAAAGATCACCGCAGTCTGAGGTTTCATCAATTAACCCACCAAATACTTCTGGCCAAAAGATTATGGTGGACAAATCAGAATTGCTGAGCCAAAGCAAAGCACCTACACCTTTCAGCCTTGAAGGGGAATTAGCCAAAGTAAAAATTCCCTTTCCCCTTTCCGAGTTGTTGAGCAAAGACACTTACCATTCACAGGTGATTAAAGCGCTGACCATTGAACCTGATATAGGTACGAATTCCTTAACTATTGGATCAATGAATCATTCAGATATTGTGAACCTTACAGATGATCAACCTGAACTCCTATTCGGACCTGAAGTGGATGGTCAAACCGACAATGGTGTTGTCACTCCTTTTTACATCAGCCTTAATATACATGACCTGATTTTGCATAATGCTATGTTAGATTCAGGTGCTTCCCATAATCTGATGCCTAAAGTAGTGATGGAAAAACTGGGACTTGAAGTTACCAGACCTTACAAGGACTTACACTCTTTTGACTCCAGTAAAGTTAGATGTATCAGTTTGATCAAAGATCTGTGTATCACCCTGATCCAGATTCCCGCGAAAAGCATGGTCATGGATGTTGTGGTTGCATACATTCCCCCGAAGTATGGTCTGTTGCTGTCCCGGTCTTGGGGGGGCAAGTTGAAAGGTACTTTGCAGTTGGATATGTCGTATGCCACTGTCCTAGTTTTTGGTCAACAGAGAAGACTATACAGAGAAACATTGTTGAAGTACATGGTTAGAAGCCAAGAAAAACCACATAACTATCCTCTGTACTCTGCACATTCTGACCTAGACTCCTTCATCCTATACAACGATGGCGACACGGGAGAACAAATCATTCAACTGGAAGAAGATACATCTGGCCCGGACGAAGGCCAAGAAATCGTTGAGGCAGAAAGAAAGAAAAATGTGATAACTGAAGAATTTCCAGCGGATTTCTGGAGCATGGACTTTGATGGAGCTGTAAGAAAAGAAGGAGCTGGAGTAGGAGTTTGGTTGCACAATCATAGATCCAGGTATTTGGAAAACCATTCTTACAAATTAAATTTTCAATGCACTAACAATATTGCCGAGTATGAAGCCTTGATGCTCAGTCTGAAACTTCTAAAGAAGGTTCGTGCCAAACAAATTATGGTAAGAGGTGATTCCGAATTAATAATCAAGCAAATTAAAGGTGAGTATGCATCAAAAATCCCCCGTCTTAGAGCTGATAGGAATGTTGTTCTGGATGCCCTTAAATGTTTCATTGAAGTTGATTTGTAGGTGATGCCTAGGGGACAAAATATTTTGGCAGACGGGTTAGCTACGTCAGCAGCCACATGCAAGATACCTTTTCTATCCACTCGCCCATACACGGTGGAGGTGAAATGTAGACCAACTGTTCCAGACAGCATCAGATATTGGCAGGTATTTGGTAATGATGATCAAATTGAAGATTTTCTGCAATGTAAAAATGATTTCGAGTGTACAAACATAGATTTAGAAAATGAAGACGAAAATGTAAAAATACCTAATTTTGGAAATGATAGTGTAAATAAGATAGATTCAGGAGAGTTGGGTGATGATGAGATAGAAGCTGATGTTTTTCATTTGAAAAGTAATGTTTTACCTATGGGTTTAGTTCCTTTAGAGGACTTATTTGATTTTAATGATGTAGCTAAAAAACCGAAAATTGAAGCCAATGGTCAAGAAGTAGAAGATTGTAATATAGGGACAGAAGAGAAACCCAGGATGGTGAAACTTTCCAAATCATTACCCCCTGAGCAGAAACTCAAATACATTGAGCTTTTCAAGGAATATTCAGATGTATTTGCCTGGGGTTACAAGGACTTGAAAACTTATGACACTAGCATCATACAACATAGGATTCCAATAAAAGAAGACCAAAAACCTTTCAGATAGAAACTTAGGAGAATCAATCCCAAGCTACTTCCCCTGATAGAAAAAGAAATAAAAAAAATGTACGATGCTAAAATCATAGTCCCGTTACAGTTTTCCAAATGGGTTTCAAATTTGGTCCCAACACGAAAGAAATCCAGAGAAATCAGGGTTTGCATCGATTTATGAAATCTGAATAAGGTCTCTCTGAAAGACAATTACCCACTGCCAAAAATGGACCACATATTACAAAGGGTAGTCAGATCCAGTCGAATCTCTTTATTGGATGGGTTCTCAGGTTATAATCAGGTCCTCGTTCACCCAGATGACCAAGACAAAACCACTTTCACAACACCATGGGGTACTTTCATGTATGTGAAAATGCCTTTCGGGTTGATGAACGCCGGGGCCACTTTCCACAGGGCGATGGACATCGCTTTTGTGGAAGAACTCGACAAATTTATTGTCATCTATCTGGACGACGTAACTGTGTTTTCCCAATCTAACGACGAGCACTTACGACATCTCAGACGAGTTTTTGAGAAATGCAGGAAATTTGGGATTTCTTTAAATCCTAAGAAGAGCCTTTTCGGATTAGAGGAAGGTAAACTGCTAGGGCGCATAATCGCCAATGAAGGAATTAAAATAGACCCCAACAGAATTGAGGCCATTCAGAAATTAGAACACCCAAGAAATATCAAAGAGTTACAGTCTTTTATCGGAAAAATAAACTTTCTGTGAAGATTCATACCCAACGTGGCTGAGCTTCTCAGAAACATCACAAACATGTTAATAAAGGACACAAAAATAAAATGGGACACCGAGTCCAGGCAGTCTTTTGAACAAGTCAAACGCGCACTCACGCAGGCTCCAGTCCTGATCAGTCCCGACTTCACCAAAGATTTTTATCTTTTTTCTTTCGCCTCTGAACATACCATTGCAACAGTATTACTGCAGAAAAACAACGAAGGGTATGAACAACCCATAGCCTTTTTCAGTAAAGCTTTAAGAGATGCTGCTTTGAATTATAAAATAATGGAGAAACAAGCTTTTGCCTTGGTGAAAGCCATAAAAGATTTTAGAGTATACATTCTCCATTCCCACACCATTGCATATGCTCCGAATGCGGTAGTAAAAGACATTTTAACCCAGGACAATCCAGACGGCCGAAGAGGAAAATGGATTGCTATCATTCTAGAGTATGACATAGAGATTAAGCCTACTAAACTGATTAAAGGACAAGGTCTAGCAAAGTTAATGGTTGAATCAAATTTCCATGCTCTTGACATTAATTTCTTAGCTGCAGCAGATGAACAGGGTGAGCAGGTGACTCCAAGCGTGAGAGCGGTATTTCTCAACTCTCCATGGTACACAAACTTGATATTTGTTTTGCATAATTTACAAGCTTCCCCTGGTCTGACCAAGACTAAAGATAGGTTTTTGAAATTGAAAGCATTAAAATTATGTATTCTAGAAGGCAATCTGTACTGGAAAGATCCTGGAGGTATTTTGTTAAATTGTCTATTGAAGGATGAAGCTGACAAAGTACTGCAGGAGTTTCATGCAGGAGACTGTGGTGGTCATCTCAACTGGAAGGCCACAACCAACAAAATCCTCAGAGCTGGATTCTATTGGCCAACTCTATTCGCCGATGTGCATCATAAAGTGACTTTGTGTCATCAATGTCAACTGTTTGAAGGTAAAAGGAAATTTCTTCCTCTACCCGTAAAACCGATCTCCGTTGAAGCCCCTTTCCAGCAATGGGGATTAGACTTCATCAGAGAAATGCATCCTCCTTCCTCGGGCCAGCACAGGTGGATTCTTACTGCCACAGATTATTTTACAAAATGGATCGAAGCAATACCAAGCAGGCAAGCCACTGATTCTGTCATTATTAAATTTCTTGAAAATAATATCTTGTCTCGTTTTGGATGTCCTAGAAAAATTATAACTGACAATGCAACTACTTTTCGATCTAAGAAACTCATAGAATTCTGCAACCAGTTATATTGGCTTGGGACACTCCACTGCTTACTACACTAAGGGAAATGGGCTGGCAGAATCATCAAATAAAACCCTGGTAAACATTATCAAGAAAACTTTGCAGGAAAACAAGAAGTTGTGGCATAACAAGTTGGTTTTCGCACTATGGGCCGATAGACTGACCACCAAAAGGTCAATCGGTATGTCACCATATCAGCTGGTCTATGGCACAGAAGTAGTCTTTTCCACTTCCTTAGGAGTCCCTGTCATGAAATTGCTGCAAGACATGCAAGCCGAGCCAAACGAATCCCAAAGAAGGATCAACCAGATGATCCTTCTGCAACAGTCCAGGGAAGAGGTATACAACAAGACCCAGGTAGTCCAAGAAAGCATTAAGAAGATTTTTGACAAAAGAACCAAGGAAGATGATTTCGAGCTAGGAGATTTGGTACTGAGATGGGATTCCTGAAATGAAGACAAGGGAAAGCATGGAAAATTCGATAGTTTGTGGAAGGGACCATACATGATTCAAGCATTCAGAGGAAATAACGCTTTCTTGCTAAAAAACAGTGATGGGACAGATCTGCCAGGAGGACTTGTAAATGGCAGAATGCTGAAGCATTATTCACTGCCTCAGTAGAGAACTGAAGTCACACTTTCCATTGTACAAACCATTTTTTATTTTGCTTGCGAGTTTCTGAGTGAATAACTTTGGTCAGTTGGTTGAAGCCTGGAGA
>WSFP011417826.1:0-23446 GCA_009831015.1 Picea engelmannii
GTTAACTACATGCATGTCAGATCCATTGGAGACCCAGTTGAGATAACAGGTGAAAGGGGAAGTTTGGCTATCAGTTGTGATTTGAGTGAAGTGCACTCATGCAATCACACATGCAATGGATATGCTTATGAGCATGTGCAAACTAGGAAATTTGAATTCATAATTGTGACAATTCTAATTGCAGGGATTGTGCAGAGGAGGCAGGCTATTTGGACACAGAGAATTGACACATGTATTTGTTGATTTGTGTATGACAGTGTGAGACTATTGTATTGTACTGAGAACTCTTGGATTAGAGTTTTGTACGAGATTGTTTCATGATTCATGATATACATAATATATGATAGTGGGGTTTTTAGCTTTATGCTTTCCCGGTAAAACTTCTGTGTTATGTGTTATTGATATTTCACTTTGTGATCGTGGTTTAATTTTCCACAAGAATAATAGTAGAAGTGATTATGTATTTAACAGTGGCATATAATTGTTAGATCAGGAGAATCGCAGGAAATACATAATTTGTATTGAAATTCCTACAAAAGGATTATGAAATCCAAGGAGAAGCATGAGGACTTCAACGTAAAGTTAATGTAGAGCTTAGAAATAATAGAAAATAATATGGATAAGGAGAATGACTCAAGCAAATCAAGGAGTCATGGGTCTTGTTATGAGAGAGGAACAACAAGAAGTGTTGGCAGACATCACCAACACTCCCCAAGGAATTCGACTAGGAGAGAATATAGTAGCTCAAGTCCATCCTTTGTCACAAAGCATAAGAATAAGTCTAGGGTGGATTAGCTACAAGGTGAAATGAACAAAATCAGCTTCCTACATTTGATGGTGAGCACAAGAAGGATGAAGATGCAGAGAAATGGCTTCTAGGAATGAGAAAGTATTTTCAATTACATAATTACTCTTCACACGCAGAAGGAAGAATTGTTATCTATCAACTCAAGGGAAAATAATTAATTTGATGGGACCAATTGGTACAGGTGAAACACATTAAAGAGAAAAATGTCACTTGGAAGGAATTAAAGAAGTATTTTCAAAAGAAATACTTGACTAAGAGATACTATGACAAGAAAATGAAGGATTTATTTGAACTCAATTTTAGGAGTATGACCATAGATGGATATGAAAGAAGGTTTTTAGAACTGTTAAAGTACGTCTCTTTTATCAAGGATGAGAAAATTAATATTTAGAGGTATTTGAGTGGATTTCCATCATTCATTAGTGACAATATATGATATGATGATGCCAAAACATTGCAAGAGACCATAAGGCGAGCTAAATTCTTTTATGATTAGCATAAAGGAAGGCCAATTTTCCAAAATTTTTGGGAAGTCAAGAATAAATACAATATGGAACATAGGAAGAAGGGGACTAAGCCACCATTATTTATAAGTAGCTCTTAGGGAAAACCAACTTCTAGAGAACCCAAAATGATTGAGATAGGGAGAAAAAGGCCAAGGTAGCCACCTATTCAATGTTGGGGTTGTAAGGGAGATCATATGTATAGAGATTGTCGTCACAGAGGTGAAAAAGTGAGGATTGTTCACAAGGTACAACAAGATAAAATAGTGGAGGACATGGACATAAATGTACCTAGGATCTATGTATCCCTGGACAACAAGAAAGATGAGTTTCAGTCACATATGATTGAAGTGAAAGGTATGATAAAAAACCAAACCTTTTCTATTTTAATTTATTCAAGAGCTAGTCATAGTTATATAGATCCTAAGATGGTGGAAAGATTCCATTTTCCAAGAAGAAAGCATGGAAAATCTTGTTTGGTGCAGCTGGCTACCAGATCCAAAAGAAAAATTATGGAGATGGTTAAGTAATGTCTAATGAACATGAATTGACTGAGCACTAGGGTAGATTTGAATATCTTGCCTTTAGGTTCCTATGACTATCCAATTAGTATGGATTGGTTGGACCAAAACCATCCTATCCTAGGTTGTTATAATAAGGAATTTACTTGTTTGGATGAGGAAGGGGAGATAAGGACGATACAGGAAATTCCTAGGGAAATAACTATCATAGAAATATCAACATTGCAGCTGAAGAAAAGTTACAGAAAAGGATTCCAAATATTTTCAGCTCATATGGAAGAGACACCTAAAGATAAGGTGTTAAATATCAAATATTATGCAGTCCTAAAGGAGTTTGAGGATGTATTTAAATAAATACCAGGATTAACCCCTAAAAGAGACATTGATTTCTCCATCAATTTGATGCCTGGAGCAACTCCAGTATCCAAGACCCCTTACAGGATGAGTACACCATAATTGAAGGAATTGCAAATGCAACTGGAAGAGATTCTGAAGAAGGGGTATATACGCCCAAGTGTGTCACCTTGGGGTGCCCACTGTTATTTGTGAAGAAGAAGGATGGAACATTGAGAGTTTGCATGGACTTCAGGCAATTCAACAAGGTAACTGTGAAGAATAAGTATCATTTTCCAAGGATTGATGACCTCTTTTATCAATTGAAGGATGCAAACATATTCTCCAAGATTGATCTCATGTGAGGTTATCATCAAGTAAGAATTAAAGAATAAGATATCAACAAGACAACTTTCATAACAAGGTATGGAAATTATGAATTCAAAGTGGTTCCATTTGGGTTATCAAATGCAACATATGTCTTCATGTGTTTAATGAATGGTATTTTCAGAGAATATTTAGATAAGTTTGTCATTGTATTTTTAGATGGCATTCTTATATATTCCAAGTTGGAGGAAGAGCATGAACAACACTTGAGGTTGGTATTACAAGTATCAAAGAAGCATTAGTTGTATGCCAAATTGAGAAAGTGCTCATTTTATCAAAAACAAATTCATTATTTGGGACATATCATATCAGAGGAAGGGAGAGTAGTGGATCTTGAAAATATTGAGGCCATTAGAGGGTAGTCAACACCTAAGAATGCGACAAAAGTTATATCATTCATGGGCTTTGCAGGATATTATAGAATATTTATTGAGGGATTCTCAAAGATTGCACACCCTATCACTTCCTTGCAAAAGAAGGGAGTGAAGTTTAAGTGGACATTGGAGTGTGAAAAGAGTTTCCAACACTTGAAGCACTTATTAACCAACACTCTAATACTAAGGATTGTTGATCCAAATGAATACTTCATTGTATGCATAGATGCATGTAAAGAAGGACACGATGGACTCCTCGGTAAAAATGGCTATGTTGTATGTTATGAATCAAGGAAGTTGAAGGATCATGAAAGGAAGTATGCTACTCATGATTTGGAGTTGGTCGCCATAGTGCATGCCTTAAAGAAGTGGAGACACTACCTCATTGGAAAAATGTTTGAATTGAGGATAGACCATAATGGTTTGAAATATTTATTTGATCATCGAACTCTAAATGCCAGGAAAAGCAGGTGGTTAGAATTTCTCAGTGAATATGAGTTTGATATAAAGCATATCAAAGGAAAAGAGAAAAAGGTAGTTGATGCACTTATCAGAAGGGTGCATGAGTTGCATGTTATAGCCATTAGCATGTACCAATTATATTTGAAGGAAATAATCTTAGAGGCTGCAGAATTAAATTTGCAATACATAGAAATAATAACAAAATTACAACAAGGTATTTTGCAGCAGAAAAATGAACACAATCTGGAGAATGATGAAACTATCATGTACAGAGGAATATTTTATGTACCGAATTCCCAGGAATTGAAAATTTTGATATTCATAGAAATGCATAATATACCTTATGCTAGAAACCTAGGGGTATCATAAAACTATTGTAGCTTTCAAAAGCCAATATTATTGGCTAGGCATGAAGAAAGAAGTTGTTGAATATATTGCAAAATGTTTGGAGAAGAGACTCTGCCAGAAGGGCGTCGAGAAAGTGTATAGACGACACAGGAGGAGAGAACTCTTCAAGTTCTGAAAGTTAGAGGAAAGGTCCACTAAGGGAACTTTCACTGGGTTACTGAATACCCAGAAGAACTCAGCCAGAGGTTGCTGGAGTGAAGGATAGCCAGGAGGGCATCCATTTCATTCTCCATCTAAAAGAGAAGAAGGATAAAATCCCTCAAGGGGTCTGAGCATTCGAAGAAGCTTAGGAGAGGCAGCGTGGTATATGCGCGAAGACTCTACAGGAGGTAGAGGTCAAACCTCCAAATATTTAAGAAGAAAGCTCAGGAAGGGCAGCGTTGTATACGCGCAGCGAGACTCAAGTTCGAGGAGCTCGCAGAGGGAACAGGCAAAGGTCGAGGCCTTTGGAAAATTCGAATTTCTTCCAAGTCAAGGAAGAAGGCGTGAAGGATCTTAGGGAGGGGCAACAACAGCTATTGTATTGGCAGATAGAGAGATCTGGACCGTCGAGGAGATTTACGTCCAGGAGGAGCCATAGCAGGAGGAGACCGACAACCGTCAGATCTCGCTCAGAAATCCCGACAGCTGCTAGATCGGGAGAAGTTGCGCACAGTTTAGTCTCAGGAGGAGGAGTACATAGGGAAGACATATCTGGACCGTTAGATCTGGTGCAGGATCCCGTCAGCCATCGGATCTGCAGGAATGATGCAGTCATGACCCTCGCAGTCCAACCGCTTCCACCAAGACCTTCTTTCACTCAGGCCAAAGAGTTCACAGAACTCTTCCTACTCCTCGCGGGAGTTCTCAATACCCACAGTAGTCTCCCTTTCGATGATATCCCCTTCACGTATCGGGAAATCGGGTTTCGCGATATCGCGAAACTCACGGGCACGGTTCTCTTGCAAATCAAAACCCCGAACCCCGAACTCTGATATGATGCCACATGTCCTCTCGTTCTGAAACAGGTGGTCCCCGCTTCAAATGGAAATCGAAAAGATCACGACTCGAGAATTCACGATTCCTGAGTCACTGTTTCACAGGATCCTCCAAGTCCCGAATCTCGACTCCTAGGGATCTTGCGCCACGTGTCCCTGTAGCGATCAACGACTCCAATCGAATTGGGAAATCGCTATTCGCGATTCCAACAAACACAAAACACTTGTCTCCGAACTCTGATGCCACCTGTCCTCTGTCCATGGAAAAGACCTGGGGCCCATGCTCCCGTAATGATCAGGAAATCGCGTTTCGGGAATTTGCGATTCCTGATGCACAAGTTCACAGACCTTGCCAAATCCCGAACCCCGAATTACGATGCCACCTGTCGTCACCTCAGGGTGAGGCTCAATACTCTGACACATGTCTTCCACTCAGTGCTATCGGGAAATCAAGAATCGCGATTTTACCCTACGCAATGCACTTGACTCCGGAAATCTCGAAATGCCGAATCCCGACTCCTCGGGATCCCTCGCCACGTGTTCCTCCGATCAACGGTTCAGGCTCTTTCGGGGAATTTCCGATCGTGATTTCACTATGCAAGTGTTTCAAAACCCTGGAAACCCCGATGCCTCCAACGCCGACTCGCCAAGATATTCCGCCACGTGTCTTTGATGATGAACGGTCCAAAATGCTCGTCGGGAAATCATGGATCACGATTTATTGATGCGATATTTTTACGTCCTCGGAAACCCCGATATCCCGATAGACTGAGCCCCGATGCTCCCTGGCTCCTTGACACATGTTCTGTCGATCCACGGCTAAGAATCCTTTCTCGGGATTTCGAGACTTTCAAGACCTTGATTCTCTTACCTTACAAAACTCTGATATCGCCAATATCCCGATGAATCCTCCTCTGTTCGCTGGGGCTTAAACCCTGCGCAACTCCGCATGATCTGACGGCTGGCGAGATTTTTCAACTTTCCTCTGAATATCCTGACCGTCGATTCTCCCACTCGAGGATTTCCTCCAAAGATTAAAACACCTTCCTTAGAGCTGTTCCTCAGACACTTGAATTTGTCCTTCCTGTTCAAACCTTCCTCGAATCCCCCCCTTTGGGCTCTCTTTCCCAGTATCACGAAGGAACTATCCTTCCTGAGCTTGCCAACTCTGATCCTTTCAGAGAATTTGCGCACGTCTCCCGTACTCGACCTTCAACAACTCTCAAAGTGTTGAGTCTCTCAGACTCTGTGCACCTCCGACAACAATAGTCTCTTCCTTCTTTTGCTCAGCTTAACAACTGAGACCTCTGACTCCATCTGTGCGTCCTTCACATGGCTTCCACAACAACCTTTGACTTCTGGGCGAATGAGAATAAACATTTAACTTCTGAGCCTTCATCAACGCACTCTATGCGGATGAATTCAACTGCACTCTATGCAGGAATCTCCTGACTCAGACAAAGAAACAATTGAAACTAATTCTCTTTTCTCAGACTTCAGTTTAAACCCTGAAATCACATGCACATCACTTTACTCCTCGGCTTGAAAACTTTCATGGGCTCCTTTCCATGAGCTCCTGCACGGTCTGTGCATGCCTTTGGATAACTGCTTCTGTCTTCCAGCTGGCATCTTCCACTGGATGGTTTTTCCACTTCACCAGATACTCGAAGTATTGCTTCCATCTGGTCCTTTTCCCGACCCTCTTATCAAGTATACGCTCCATCTGTGGCCTTTCTGCCATCGGCATCTGCTTCTGCCACTGGATCTCTGGCTGCTCATCATTTCCAGTTCCTGTTTCCTCAGCCTTATATGGATATAAGTCTGAAACATTGAATGTCGGAGATATTCCAATCTCATCCGACAGTTCAATTTCGTAAGCATTTTCTCCCAATTTCTTCAGGATTCTGCATGGCCCAATTTTCTTCATTTTCAGTTTGTTGTATGTTCCCCTTGGGAACCTTTCTCTCCTCAGATGTGCCAGAACTAGATCGCCAACTTCGAATCGAAGTTGTCTCCGATGCTGATCTGCTCTGCGCTTGTATTCCTGGTTCGACTCCAGCAATCGCTGCTTCACCCTGCTGTGAAGTTCTTCCATCGCCTGTGCGAATTTCTCAGCGCTTGCGCTCTTTGTCATCATCTGCTCTGAATCCCTCAATTTATATACTCCTCTCGGCTGCCTTCCATAAACAATTTCAAATGGGCTTTTTCCTGTACTTCGATTCACTGAATCGTTGTACGCGAACTCTGTCTATGGCAACACATTGTCCCAGTTGCTGTGGTGCTCTGTCACCAGGCTTCTGAGTAAATCCCCAAGACTTCTGTTGACTACTTCTGTCTACCCATCTGTCTGTGGATGATAGGCAGAACTAAACATCAATTTAGTTCTCATCTTCTTCCAGAGTGTTCTCCAGAAATGTCCAATGAATTTTATATCCCTATCCGATACAATGCTTCTGGGTAAACCATGAAGTATAACAATATCCTTGAAGAACAAATTTGCAATATGTGTTGTGTCGCTGGTCTTATGGCATGGTATAAAATGTGCCATTTTTGAGAACCTATCGACCACCACAAAGATCGAATCGTGTCCTCTTTGTGTCCTCGGCAATCCTAATACGAAATCCATGCTGATTTCATCCCACGGCCTGTCAGGTATGGGTAAGGATTGATAGAATCCTGCATTATGTTTTCTGCCCTTTGAATGCTGACAAATCCTACACCTGTCAACAAACTTCTTGACATCTGTTCGCATCTTCGTCCAGAAATAGGCTTCACTCAGCTTTGCAAATGTCTTATCGTGGCCAAAATGTCCTGCTAGTCCGCCACTATGCTTTTCTTTTAGTAAATTCTCCCTCATGGAGCAATGTGGAATGCATAACTGATTGCCTCTGAACAACAGTCCATTTTGGATCATGTAGTCCATCCACGGGCTTCTGTCTTTGAGAAATGGATTCTCAGCTACCTCGTATGCCTCTGAAAAATCTGCATCACCTACATACATGTCTTTAAGATTTTCAAAACCCAAGGTCTTGATTCGAAACTCCTACAGCAACAAACATTTCCTGCACAAAGCATCAGCCACTTTGTTAGCAGTCCCTGAAATGTGTTTAATGACAAATGTAAAATTCTACATATACTCCACCCATTTAGCATGTTTCTGATTCAGCTTCTCCTATTGAGTCACAAACTGTAACGCATGATTATCACTATACAAAACAAATTCTTTTGGCATCAAGTAATGCCTCCACTTCTTCAACGCCTGTATGATAGCATAAAATTCTTTATCATACGTTGAATACTTCACCTTGGCTTCATCCAGCTTCTCTCTGAAATATGCGATTGGTCTGTCCTCCTGGCTTAAGACCACTCCTATGGCAAAGCCACTTGCATCACACTTCACCTGGAATACCTTCGTAAAATCCGGCAATACCAAAATCGGTTGTTCAGTGATCTTTCACTTCAAAAGATTGAAGCTCTTCTCCGCCGCTTCAGTCCAATGAAAATATTTATGTCTTTTCTTGACTGTGTCCATCATTTCTGCGCTAATTCCACTAAAATTCCTGATGAATTTCCTGTAGAAACTCGCCATTCCATGAAAACTTCTCACCTCGAAAACATTTCTCGGTGATGGCCAACTTTTAATTACCTCAACTTTACTTGGATCCATCTTCAATTCATTTTCCGATATGAAAAACCCCAAGTAAATGAGTTCTGTCTTCATAAATGAAGACTTCCTCATGTTGATTAACAGCTTCTCTTGCTGTAGCTTCCTCATTACTGCAGCTAAATGCTTTAGATGCTCTTCTTTTGACTTGCTGAAAATCAAGATGTCATCCAAATAAACAATGACAAACTTACCAATAAACTCTTTTAGAACTTCATTCATCAGCCTCATGAATGTACTTGGTGCATTTGTCAAGCCAAATGGCATGGCCAACCATTCATACAAACCTTCATTAGTCTTGAAGGCTGTCTTCCAATCATCACCTTCCCTCATGCGAATTTGATGGTATCCGCTTTTCAAATCAACCTTTGAAAAAAACTCTGCTCCACTCAAGCAGTCCATCAAGTCATCCATCCTTGGCAATGGAAACCTGTACCTGATGGTTATCTTGTTGATGGCTCTGGAGTCTGTACACATTCTCCAACCTCCATCTTTCTTTGGACTTAGTACCGTTGGAACGACAAACGGACTAAGACTTTCCTTGACCAGTCCTTTATCCAATAGTTCCTGTACCTGCCTTTTGACCTCTTCGTTCTCCTGCGGCGTCAACTTGTACGCTACTTTGTTCGGCAAACTTGCTCCTGGTATGAGGTCTATATGATGGCTTATGCTCCTCATCGGCGACAACGAATGAGGTAACTCATCCACCACTATATCAGCGAACTCTTCCAGTAGTTCCTGAATTTCCTTTGGCAGATCATCCACCCTTGTGCTGGTCAAAACAACTTTTGGTTTTCTGACCACAAAGAATTATGGGTCTTCCTTCTTATTTACTTCTGCCAGAAGTTCCTTCCCACTCATGAGAAGTATAGTATTTCTCGGCTCTGGTTTTATTTCTTTATCCTTAATTGGATTCAGCGTATGTGCTCTTCCATTCTTCTCCAAAGTGTACATATTCATCTTCCCATCATGAATTACGTTTCTATCATATTGCCATGGTCTACCTAGAAATACATGACATACATCCATAGGAATAACATCGCATAAAATCCTATCATTGTATCTTCCTATCTTGATGTCAACTAAGCACTGTTTAGTGACATTTACCTGATGTCCCTTCTGTAGCCACGAAACTTTGTATGGCCTCGGATGATCAGTTGTTTCCAATTCCAGCTTTTCCACCATCTCAGTCGAAACGAGATTGTCTGTGCTTCCGCTATCCACAATAACCTGGAATTTCCTGTCTTTGGTCTTGCATGTGGTTCTAAAAATCCTGTTTCTTTGAACTGCATCCTCCACCTCCTTGTCGGGTGTTAAGAGAACTTTACGCATCATCAATGACCTTTCGTATTCTATGTCTTCTTCCTCAGCATATCGCCTCTGTGCTTGGGCGATGTGAGCTTCTCCTTTATCTGTCTTCCTATCTGGACAGTCAACTGCCTTATGTCCATTTTTCCCACATGTGTAACATGTGATGATTCCTCCTCTACCTATTCCTCTACCTCTGGTACGAGGAAATGTGTTCGCGTCAGCGTATCCTCCGCCTTGTTCTGTCGGCTACCTTCGTTGTTCAGCGTGCTGACCTCGCTGTGAACTTCCACCTCTTTCCATTTTGGTCTAAGGCTTCTTCCAGTCGTGCTTAGATTTCTGGAATCTATCTTGAGCAACAGACTTACCTTTCGGTTGGCTCCTTCCTCGACCTCGATGTCCTTGCTTATAGCTTAGCTTTTCCTCAGCTTTTAACGCCATCTGATACGCATCCTCTACTGTTCGGATGGTTTCCATACTCATCTCATCCTGGATATCGTATCTTAAGCCATTTATATACCTAGAAACTTTTTCATCATCGCTCTCCCGATGACCTGCCCTGATATTGAGATTATAAAATTCCTCGGTGTACTCCTTCATCGTCATCAACTTCTGTCTCAGGTTCTGCATCCTCCTGAACAGTGTGATTTGATAATCCCTTGGGATGAACTTTGCTTTCATCTTCGCAACCATTCGATCCCAACTTTTAATCTTTTTCTTACCTTTGTAGCGTCTATCTTCTTGAAGCTCGTCCCACCATAAGGCTGCGTGTCCCTTCAATTTGGTGACAACATGTTTGACCTTTTTATCCTCTTCGATATCCTCATAATCAAAGTAGGTGTCAAGAGCTCTAATCCAATCCAACAGATCCTCTGCATCCAGATTTCCTTCATAAGCCGGAATGTCCATTTTTGTCTTTGAACTCATCTGGGCTATGGCTTTCATTAATCGCTCATTTGCTGCATCTTCCGCTGGGATTTCTCCTGCTCCTTGTCCAACTTCACCTTCATCCTCGGATTCACTGGTATCTCCTGCATCAGCTTTGTGCCTTTGCTTTACTCCCATATCCACAATCATAGAGCGTAATTCTTGCAGTTGTCTTTCTACTTCCAGATTCTGCCCTGGCCTACCTCTTTCTCTGGACGATTCCCTTTCCCCCTCTGGATTGGGTGATTGTCTATCTCTTCTCCTTGGTGGCATGGCGAATTTCCCTTTCTACCCTATTACAGAAAACAGAGAGATTTTCTCACTCTGATACCACTCTGATGCAGTCGTGACCCTCGCAGTCCAACCGCTTCCACTAGGACCTTCTTTCACTCAGGCCGAAGAGTTCACAGAACTCTTCCTACTCCTCGCGGGAGTTCTCAATACCCACAATAGTCTCCCTTTCGACGATCTCCCCTTCACGTATCAGGAAATCGGGTTTCACAATATCGCGAAACTCACGGGCACGGATCTCTTGCAAATCAAAACCACGAACCCCAAACTTCGATATGATGCCACCTGTCCTCTCGTTCTGACACGGGTGGTCCCCGCTTCAAATGGAAATCAGAAAGATCATGAATCAAGAATTCTCGATTCTTGAGTCACCGTTTCACAGGATCCTCCAAGTCCTGAATCTCGACTCCTAGGGATCTCATGCCACGTGTCCCTGTAGTGATCAACAGCTCCAATCGAAGCAGGAAATCGCTATTCGCGATTCCAACAAACATAAAACTCTTGTCTCCGAACCCCGATTCCACCTGTCCTCTGTCCATGGTAAAGACCTGGGGCCCACGCTCCCGTAATGATCGGGAAATCGCGTTTCAGGAATTCACGATTCCTGATGCACAAGTTCACAGACCTTGCCAAATCCCGAACCTCGAATTGCAATGCCACCTGTCATCACCTCAGGCTGAGGCTCAACACTCTGACACCTGTCTTCCACTCAGCGCTATCGGGAAATCGCGAATCGTGATTTCACCCTATGCAATGCACTTGACTCCGGAAATCCCGAAATGCCGAATCCCGACTCCTCCGGATCCCTCGCCACGTGTTCCTCTGATCAACGGTTCAGGCTACTTCGGGGAATCGTCGATCGTGATTTCACTATGCAAGCGTTTCACAACCCTAGAAACCCTGATGCCTCCAACGCCGACTCACCAAGATCTTCAGCCACGTGTCTTTGACGATGAACGGTCCAAAATGATCGTCGGGAAATCGCGGATCGCGATTTCTTGATGCGATATTTTTACGTCCTTGAAAACCCCGATATCCTGATAGACTGAGCCTCAACGCTCCCTCGCTCCTTGACACGTGTTTTTCCGATCCACGGCTGAGAATCCTTTCTCAGGATTTCGAGACTTTCAAGACCTTGATTCTCTTACCTTACGAAACTCCGATATCGCCAATATCCCGATGACTCCTCCTCTGTTCGCTGGGGCTTAAACCCTACGCAACTCTGCACGATCTGACGACTGGCGGGATTTCGCAACTTTCCTCTGAATATCCTGACTGTCGATTCTCCCTCTCGAGGATTTCGTCCAAAGATTAAAACACCTTCCTCAAAGCTGTTCCTCGGATGCTTGAATTTGTCCTTCCTGTTCAAACCTTCCTCGAATCCCCCCCTTTGGTCTCTCTTTCCCAGTATCACGAAGGAACTATCCTTCCTGAGCTTGCCAACTCTGATCCTTTCAGAGACTTTGCGCATGTCTCCCGTACTCGACCTTCAACAACTCTCAAAGTGTTGAGTCTCTCAGACTCTGTGCACCTCCGGCAACAGTGGTCTCTGCCTTCTTTTGCTCAGCTTAACAACTGAGACCTCTGACTCCATCTGTGCATCCTTCACATGGCTTCCACAACAACCTTTGACTTCTGGGTGAATGAGAATAAACATTTAACTTCTGAGCCTTCATCAACGCACTCTATGTAGATGAATTCAACTGCACTCTATGCAGGAATCTCCTGACTCAGACAGAGAAACAATTGAAACTAATTATCTTTTCTCAGACTTCAGTTTAAACCCTGAAATCACATGCACGACATATTCAAAGCAAATGCATAACCAGAAACAAAACATTCATAAGCATATGAACAATACACGCAGAAAAACAACACCATGCATGAGTTTGAATAAGAATTTTATTCTATTAATTCAACAATGTACATGGGTGTTCTTCACAAAGTTCTCTGCTTGCTCCTCTCTTCTGAATGCTTCTCAATAATCTAAATAATAAAAATATGTACAAAGGAGGGTGTCTATATCCGTTTTCCCTCTCGAACTCTAAACTGTCTAATCTAGACTTAAACATCTATCTACCTGTATTAACTAGATTTAATGCCTCCTATCTAATTCAGACAAGAGCGTAAGGCTCGAGGTCTGCTGTAATACAACAGGCGCTCCTTCATAAATGTTTCATTGAAGGATAAGGCACTTCATCTTAATTGAAAATTCAAAAAGAGTTATCAAGTTGTATAATGGGACAGCGAAGGTCTCGAAATCCTGAGAGTTGATCGGGACCATCCATTTGGAAGGACACATGGTAGTCATCTAGCGACATCGGAGGGAGTCCCGGCAGGAGGCTTCATCGGCATATCGGGAATCGGGATATCGGAGATCCCGAGCACAAAGGTTTTGTGCATTGCAGAATCACGACACGCGATTTCCTGATAAGGTCTAGGAGCGTGGGGCCACACTGAGAGTCAGGAGGACAGGTGGAAAAGAATCGGCGCCGTCGGCACTTTGTCCATCGGGATATCGGAGATTCCGGGGACATGATGTTTAGGCATTTTGAATTTGCGATCCGCGAAACCCCGATCAGTGGGGGATAGTTGTCAGCGTAGTAGCAGAGGAGGATAGAGCCATAGGTAAGATGGGTGTCAAGCATCCGGGGGAAGTCGGGGATCGGTATATCGCGGTTCCTGTATACATGCGCACATTGACATCGAAAGTGTCGAAACTCCGATAGGAGTAGCCTCGAAAGGAGGTAAGGCCACGGTCACGGAGGGTGGTCGCATGGTGAAACCTTAGCCAGGAGTGCTAGCACAAAGGAGCAGAGAGCTCATCAGTGATTTGGGGATTGGGATTTCAAAGGGTCAGTGACTCGCAACAATGGAAACAGCGAAACCCCGATGCTCGATAAACAGTTTCCTGTGGGGAAATTGTTCACGGTTCATGCAGAGGCCGTGAGGGAAGTCAGTAGGACCTGTGGATCGGGTAATTGAGAAGGGATTCCACTCAGGAATCTAAAGAGCCAATTCATCTCAGAAGAAGGAAATTGAACGATCCTGTGTGAGCAGGCGGGGTTACTACTTCGTCTTTGCATCAAGTGGTATCAGATCCCAGATTCTTGTCTGTATACTTCAGGCAAGAGGGAGAGAGGAGAAAAGAGAGCACTCTGATACACACATCAAGTGGTATCAGAGCTGATATCTTGTCTGTATATTTTAGACAGGAGGAGAAAGAAGAACTGAAGCACTGTGATACACATCAAATGTATCAGAGCGGGAATCTGTTTGTATATTGCAGACAGAGGAGCAGGAGGATGACAGAGTTACTGAAGACTCTGTAATGATTGTTGGTAGTCAAGAAGACAGTCAGTAGGACCATAAGGAGATGAGGCTGGAGACACTCTTAGTGTGGAGTAACAGCAGCAGATCTGCCACGAAGGCAGATAGAGGTAGCAGGATAGCTACTGAAGGCCACAGGAAGAAAAGCAAGGCAGAAAATCTTGTAGAGATGGATAGAGAGCTCACTGATATACGAGCAGAGATAGATAAGATTGAACTACAGATGCGGAAAAATGAAGAATTGGTTTCGATATGTGAACCCGAGACTGGAGACAACCTCGATGATTCTGAATTTGAATTAGGATCGTCTGATGATATCAAAGACTGCCATATGGGCAGAGAAGCTGAACATTCTGAGGGAGAAGAGACTCCGCCAGAAGGGCATCGAGAAAGTGTGTAGACGACACAGGAGGAGAGAACTCTTCAAGTTCTGAAAGTTAGAGGAAAGGTCCACTAAGGGAACTTTCACTGGGTTACTGAATACCCAGAAGCATTCAGCCAGAGGTTGCTGGAGTGAAGGATAGCCAGGAGGGCATCCATTTCATTCTCCATCTGAAAGAGAAGAAGGATAAAATCCCTCAAGGGGTCTGAGCATTCGAAGAAGCTTAGGAGAGGCAGCGTGGTATATGCACAAAGACTCTACAGGAGGTAGAGGTCAAACCTCCAAAGATTTAAGAAGAAAGATCAGGAAGGGAAACATTGTATACACGCAGCAAGACTCAAGTTCGAGGAGCTCGCTGAGGGAATAGGCAAAGGTCGAGGCCTTTGGAAAATTCGAATTTCTTCCAAGTCTGGGAAGAAGGCGCGAAGGAGCTTAGGGAGGGGAAACAACAGCTATTGGATTGGCAGATAGAGAGATCTGGACCATCAAGGAGATGTATGTCCAGGAGGATCCATAGCAGGAGGAGACCGACAACCGTCAGATCTCTCTCAGAAATCCTGACAGCTGCTAGATCGGGAGAAGTTGCGCACATTTTAGCCTCAGGAGGAGGGGTACACAAGGAAGACATATCTGGACCGTTAGATCTGGTGTAGGATCCCGTCAGCCATTAGATCTGCAGGAAGCTGCACGAAGGTTAAGCCTTTGTGAGTAGCAGGAGGAGTCATCGATATTTGGCGCATTGGGAAATCTAGGTCAGAAACCTCGACGTGAATCTGAGCCGTCCGCTTACACGGGACAAGTGTCAGGAATCAGATGAGAGTCGGAGAACTGGGAAATCGAAGTTCCCAGGGTCGAAGGAAACGGGACAGTGAAGGTCTCGAAATCCTGAGAGTTGATCGGGATTGTCCATTTGGAAGGACACGTGGTAGTCATCTAGCGACATCGGAGGGAGTCCCGGAAGGAGGCTTCATTGGCATATTGGGAATCGGGATATTGGAGATCCTGAGCACAAAGGTTTTGTGCATCGCAGAATCGCAACAGGCAATTTCCCGATAAGGTCTAGGAGCGTGGGGCCACACCGAGTGTCAGGAGGACAGGTGGCAAAGAATCGGCGTTGTCGGCACTTTGTCCATCGGGATATCGGAGATTCTAGGGACATGATGTTTAGGTATTTTGAATTTGCGATCCGCGAAACCCAGATCAGTGGGGGACAGCTGTCAGCGTAGCAGCAGAGGAGGATAGAGCCGTAGGTAAGACGCATGTCAAGCATCCGGGGGAAGTCAGGGATCGGTATATCGCGGTTCCCGTATACATGCGCACATTGACATCAAAAGTGTCGAAACTCCGATAGGAGTAGCCTCGAAAGGAGGTAAAGCCATGGTCACGGAGGGTGGTCTCATGGTGAAATCTTAGCCAGGAGTGCTAGCACAAAGGAGCTGAGAGCTCATCGGTGATTCAGGGATCGGGAGTTCAAAGGGTCAGTGACTCTCAACAACGAAAACAACAAAACCCCGATGGCCGATAAATAGTTTCCTGTGGGGAAATTGTTCACGGTTCATGCAAAGGCCGTGAAGGAAGTCAGTAGGACCTATGGATCGGGTAATTGAGCAGGGATTCCACTCAGGAATTTAAAGATCCAATTCAACTCAAAAGAAGGAAATTGAACGATCCTGTGTGAGCAGGTGAGGTTACTACTTCGTCTTTGCATCAAGTGGTATCAGAGCCCAGATTCTTGTCTGTATACTTCAGGCAAGAGGGAGCGAGGAGAAAAGAGAGGACTCTGATACACACATCAAGTGGTATCAGAGCTAATATCTTGTCTGTATATTTTAGACAGGAGGAGAAAGAAGAACTGAAGCACTCTGATACACATCAAATGTATCAGAGCGGGAATCTGTTTGTATATTGCAGATAGAGGAGCAGGAGGAAGACAGAGTTACTGAAGACTCTGTAATGATTGTTGGCAGATAAGCAGCAGTCAAGAAGACAGTCAGTAGGACCGTAAGGAGATGAGGCTAGAGACACTCTTAGTGTGGAGTAACAGTAGCATATCTACCACGAAGGCAGATAGAGGTAGCAGGATGGCTACTGAAGGCCGCAGGAAGAAAAGCAAGGCAGAAAAGCTTGCAGAGATGGATAGAGAGCTCACTGATATACGAGCAGAGATAGAGAAGCTTGAACTACAGATGCGGCAAAATGAAGAATTGGTTTCGATATGTGAACTCGAGACTGGAGACAACCTCGATGATTTTGAATTTGAATTAGGATCGTCTAATGATATCAAAGACTGCCAGATGGGCAGAGAAGTAGAAATTCCAGATTTCCATGAGGGCAACGAGCTGAGATCACTGCGGGATATCACAGACTGTCAGGAGGACGGTGAGGGAATTTCAGGTTGCCAGGAGGGAAATAGTGAGGGATCAGATGATGATCTCGAAGACTGTCAGGAGGGCAATAGAAGGTTTCCAATTTGCCAAGTGGGCGAGGAAATAGAAATGGGATCGACTGAAGATCTCGTGGACTGTCATGAGGATGGTCAAGAAATTTTACATTTCCAGCTGGGCAATGATCATAGATCGTTGCGACATCTAAAAATATGCCAGGAGGGCAGCAAAAGCATATTGAACTGCCAGGTGGGCAGAGATGAAAATTTGGGGCCATCTGAAGGTCTCATAAAGAGTCCAATTCAGCAAGGAGTGCTGATGAAGATGGGATCGGTTGATCTCATGGTCTGCCAGGGAAGCAACAGAAGCATCTCATATTGCCAGGAGGGTAGAGACAAGAAGATGAGACCATCTGAGGGTCTCATGAACTCAGAAGTGAGTTGGATTCAGCCAGGGTAGCTGACAGAGAAGGAGAGCTCAGAATCGGAACAGCGTGTACAGCTGACCGCAGAAGAAGATTAGAGGAGCCGAATGATGATTGGGGGAATTCCAATATTCCTGCCATCTTCCCAGGAGGAGGCAGAAAATTGTGTTGCAAATGGTGTAGTAGAAGAACAGTTAGTTGAGACTGTCAGGAAGGAATTGGAGCAGACATTGGAGACTAGCCAAGAGGACGAAGAGAAAGAGCGTTCTAAGGAACGACTCGCTGATTTCAGCCAAGGAACTAAAAGGGAAGATGTTGTAGCACTGAAGCTGACAGCAAAAGACATAGGAGAAGAAGAGGAAAACGAGCATTCCGAGGAGTGGATCGATATTTTCAGCTGAGAAGATGCAAACACTGCAACACGAGAGCTTGCAGCAGCAGTTGAAGAGGACACATAAAACATATGTTTTGCTGATCTGTGGGATCACTTTGAAGCCCTGGAAGAAAGGGTGAGAGTGTAGGGAAGGCACCTCCAACAAGTGAGGTTGGAAACTGATAAAGAAGAAGGCATGGGAGATCATAGTGATCTTCCCGATGGCCAAAAATTTTTGCGGTTGAGGAGACTGCAAGAACAGAGCCAGCCATGGCAGCAGCTGGACGAGGTGATCATGGAGATCATGGAGTTGATGTTGAAGTCAGCAGATACTACCAGTAGAGAGTAGCTGAGTAGAAGGAAAGAAGCAGCAGCAACAACAGCGCAGTGGAAGTAGTAGCAGCAGCAGAACGGAGTAGATGAACAACTCCAAAGATTCATTTGGGATCCAGGAGGATTCCAACAGCTACAAGGGAAGCTCATGAGCAGGAGCTCATGATTTTTGCAGCTGTGGAGTATGATGCAGGAGCATCTCTCCATGCAACCAGCCAACCAACCAGCCATGTCAGCACACACACATTCAAGGATGGAAAGGAGGCACAGCCTCATTCAAATATTTGAAATGAATGTAATTAAATGAGCTAGGATGGTGAGCCAGGAAATCCGTGCCTTTGAGAAAGCGTTAGATAGGATCAGCTTTAATGCCAAGATCGGCTGAGATCTAGTTCTGGATAGCAGACTAGACAGCCATCAAATTTAATTTAATAGAGTAGGTGAACCTGGAGGGAAGCGCTAAGAGCCCCCCAGGTAAAAGAGATATTCAGATCTCATTTTGAGTTAGTATGCATGTAGGGAAGAAGAGAAGAGCCAGAGAGAGAGATCAAGAACACCTTGTAATTACAGGCATTTGCCATTAATATAACCAGAGCAGTTTCTCCTGCATATTCTGTGTATATGGATGTCTGTGTGTGTTCCATGTATATTCTATAAATGTATGTTGTGGTTGTATGTTTGTAGAGAGTTGTGTTTGATTTCGGGTTGAGGGTCTTTGAGGTTTCATGCCATGAGGACGTGACAGAGTGTTGAGGGCTCTGAATACCAATGCATGAGTGCACTTCTGAACTCTGTAGAGTCAGACGAAGACGTGTTGTGGCACAAGACTGAAGTCAACAACTCAAGAAGAATGACCTGTGAGGTTACTGAACACCTCAGGAGGTAAGGTTGTGTAGCTGAAACACAGTTGCAAACATAATCACTGAGGATTCTGTGAGAAGCTCTACCAAGTGGGCATTGAGCATGTGTACAGTGGCGTACAGAGAGAAAGAACTCTGTTGTGAGTTCTTAAGGGAATACCATAATCAATGAAGATTCTGAGAAGCTCTGCCAGGTGGGCATTGAGCCTGTGCAAGGAGTGCACAGAGGAAGGAACTCCATTGTGAGTTCAGACAGAAGGAACCATAATCACTGAGGATTCTGTAGAACTCTGCCAGGTGGGCATCGAGCAAAGTGCATAGGTGCACAAGGACCTAGAGCTGCTGAACATTCTGAGGGAGAAGAGACTCCGCCAGAAGGGCGTCGAGAAAGTGTGTAGATGGAACAGGAGGAGAGAACTCTTCGAGTTCTGAAAGTTAGAGGAAAGGTCCATTGAGGGAACTTTCACTGGGTTACTGAATACCCAGAATCACTCAGCCAGAGGTTGCTGGAGTGAAGGATAGCCAGGAGGGCATCCATTTCATTCTCCATCTGAAAGAGAAGAAGGATAAAATTCCTCAAGGGGGTCTGAGCATTCGAAGAAGTTCAGGAGAGGCAGCGTGGTATATGCATGAAGACTCTACAGGAGGTAGAGGTCAAACCTCCAAAGATTTAAGAAGAAATCTCAGGAAGGGCAACGTTGTATACGCGCAGCGAGACTCAAGTTCGAGGAGCTCGCAGAGGGAACAGGAAAAGGTTGAGGCCTTTGGAAAATTTGAATTTCTTTCAAGTTTGGGAAGAATGCGCGAAGGAGCTTAGGGAGGGGCAACAACAGCCGTTGGATTGGCAGATAGAGAGATCTGGACTGTCGAGGAGATTTACGTCCAGGAGGAGCCATAATAGGAGGAGACTGACAACCATCATATCTCGCTCAGAAATCCCGACATCCGCTAGATCGGGAGAAGTTGCGCACAATTTAGCCTGAGGAGGAGGAGTACACAGGGAAGACAGATCTGGACTGTTAGATCTGGTGCAGGATCCCGTTAGCCATCGAATCTGCAGGAAGCTACATGAAGGTTAAGCCTTCATGAGTAGTAGGAGGATTCATCGGCATTTGGCGCATCGGGAAATCGACGTTCCCGTAGACAAGAGATCGGGGAAATCCATGTCAGAAACCCTGACGTGAATCTGAGCCATCTGCTTACACGGGACAAGTGTCAGGAATCGGACGAGAGTCGGAGAATCGGGAAATCGGAGTTCCCAGGGTCAAAGGAAATGGGACAACGAAGGTCTCTAAATCCCGAGAGTTGATCGGGACCGTCCATTTGGAAGGACATGTGGCAGTCATCTAGCGACATCGGAGGGAGTCCCGGCAGGAGGCTTCATCGGCATATCAGGAATCGGGATATTAGGGATCCCGAGCACAAAGGTTTTGTGCATCGCAAAATCGCGACACGCGATTTCCCGATAAGGTCTAGGAGCGTGGGGCCACACCGAGTGTCAGGAGGACAGGTGGAAAAGAATCGGCACTGTCGACACTTTGTCCATCAGGATATTGGAGATTTCGGGGACATGATGTTTAGGCATTTTGAATTTGAGATCCGCGAAACCCCGATCAGTGGGGGACAACTGTCAGCGTAGCGACAGAGGAGGATAGAGCTATAGGGAAGATGCATGTTAAGCATCCGGGGGAAGTCGGGGATCGGTATATCGCGGTTCCCGTATACATGCACACATTGACATCGAAAGTGCCGAAACTCCGATAGGAGTAGCCTCGAAAGGAGGTAAGGCCACGGTCACGGAGGGTGGTCGCATGGTGAAAGCTTAGCCAGGAGTGCTAGCACAAAGGAGATGAGAGCTCATCGGTGATTTGTGGATTGGGAGTTCAAAGGGTTAGTGACTCTTGACAACCGAAACAACGAAACCCCGATGCCCGATAAACAGTTTCCTGTGGGGAAATTGTTCACGGTTCATGCAGAGGCCATGAGGGAAGTCAGTAGGACCTGTGGATCGGGTAATTGAGCAGGGATTCCACTCAGGAATCTAAAGAGCCAATTCGGCTCAGAAGAAGGAAATTGAACGATCCTGTGTGAGCAAGCGGGGTTACTACTTCGTCTTTGCATCATATATGCTTGCATTTCCTACATCAATGTCAATTCATAATGTGTTCCATGTATCATTTCTCAAAAAGTATATACATGATGCTAATCATGTTATTGATTGGAATTTGATTCAGGTGGAGAAAGAGGACACTTTTCAAGTGCATCTGATGTGCATATTGTATTGAAAGATCAAGCAGCTCTAGAATTGAGCCATAGAGATAGTAAAACTCCAATGGACCTAGTACGCAGTCTCGAGGATGCAACTTGGGATCACGACGATGTTATGCGGGCAGAATATCCACATCCTTTTGAGGATTTTTGAACTTTTGGGTGGTACATGTGTATATATATTGTACCGAGGAAAGTGAAAAATTAAGGGGAGGGTAATGTAATACCCCAAGAATGAGCTCCAGTTGTAACTATAATTATGTTTTATAGGTTGGTGAGTCCAAAAGGTTTATGTGATTATTAGGCCATAGAGCCTAGATGATAAAGGCTAGTGAGCCTATTTTTGTATAAGTAAAAACTCATATCATTAATAAAATACATCGATGCGTGTAGACAAACCACGATAAAAGAGTATGGGTGACTAAACTTCACTAGGAAGGGAAAAGGGGGGGGATGAGAGCCTAGAAAGGGGGCTAATCTAGAGGGATTATCTCAAAAGGAAAATTATAATATCATTCCTAAAGACTAAGGTGAGGATAATTATTTTATCCTAAGTTCTAAGGATGGGGAAAAGTGGGCCAAAGTGGCTCTAAACCTAACAAGTGTTCAATTTGGGACATGCATACAAAGAGCTTGGGATTAGTGCATTTGGATACATTCTGCCATTGTATTCAGCCATGGGATTCAAACATTCTCTCCATAATTCAAACCTATCCATGCTACATGCATTCCTTAAGAAGAAACTCGTACTTCCTATTATGAACAATGCCCTATACCATCCTCAATGAGTACTATACCTTACCCAAGCTAGTACTGCACCTTATGTGAAGGTCGTTGCTGCCATCACCTATAATCTACCCTGAAATACATTGTTGCTATCACCTGTACCTATTTGACTTAAGAACTAGACTAAGGAGGTGGGTTGTCAGGCCCATGGATTGAAGAGGTGGGTTGTCGCGCCTGTGAGAAACTCTCTCTAGGAAAGAGAATTTTTGGGAATTGATTTCCTGAGGGACCCAAAATGCAGCTATAGTTCTCTAAGAATTTCTATCTGGCCTATTGTTGAAGCCCTGGAAGGGAAGTGGGGTAGTCGAAGAACTGTTGAGAAGAGAAGGGGCACACTTCCTGGGGTGGGATGGGCATGTGGGGAATGAGATATTGTGAGTTGTTAGTTTGAGTAGGCACCTGGAGAATTTGTTCCTCTTGTTTGAGATACATCATCCTAGCTAGGAATTCATTTACAAAAGTTGAGTTTATTCCCATCTCGAGGGTGACCCACTACTGAGAGTTATGAAAAGAGTGGTCTAAGGCTGGAAGGATCATGGAAGGTATGAACGCTTTTGGTGGTATTTTATAAATTTTACGTATCAATTGTGTGTTATATTACTTTATATATTATTCTTTAAATGCTTAATTTCATGGATTTTTCCATGTGTATGTTTCAAGTGCATTGTTAGTGTTATTTTGCATGAATCTGGTATATTTGTAGAGTAATTGTGTTCTTTTAAATTTATGTATAGTTCAAAAATTTCTACGTGGCATAGCCCAAAGTAAGTCTAGGGATGCTACAATCTAGTATCATAACTAATGGAAAAAATAAGTATCAGTGATGCGACCTAGCCTAGGCGGTGGTCGGCTTGGTGATGTTACACCATGCCATGAGTGTTGTCATCAATGCTGAAGGGGGGAATTGTTAGACAATGGATTTTCATTGATGACAAAAAAAACTGGTTTTCATTGATCTCAACATATGTGATGGGTGTATTTGGAGAAGTCTCCAAAGTGGCCCCCTTATGAGGTACATCCAAGCATGGTCCTCATAAGAATACACTTTCAAGAAGTATACAAGAAGCCTTAATTTGTTTGAGGAATAAGGACATGAAGGATAGTGTAAATGTAGGTAACACAGTCATAGATGGATAGTCCATGTCATGTCATTTTTGGTGATAGGTGGTACACCACGTGGTTCCTCATAGTTGAGGAGTTATGAGGTCATGAAGTTGGAAGCCCAAAAGATGGGTTATGAATCCCCTAGTTGGTTACAAGACAATTAATGAAAGGGTTAAGTGGTTGTAACAAGAAACCTCTAAAGTAAGGAAATAATTTACCTAGAAAAAAGTATAAATAAC